>JAVSBT010099657.1:0-15703 GCA_033118115.1 Pharyngocirrus eroticus
ACAATTTATGAGTGGTTACATCATTAAAAAGTGCCATAGTTCAGAAAGTAGCATGTTCGGGTCCTATCCCCCCTTAAGAAAAAATGATTCGAATTCTTTCTCCAATGGAAACTTTGCACCCAGAAGAAGTAATCACCATGATACTAAAGTGAATAAAGGCCATAAATACATTTTCTTTTACTATTTACCTTAGACCTCCAAAAACTACTTGTCGACAGTGTACAGAGTATAAAAACCCAGGCTTTGCTGCCACTGCAGCAAGGGTAGCTCTAAAAATTGGTGGGGCAATCTCAACAGCTTACACAAGTGCATTCAAAGGTAGATTATATACTATGTTTAAAAGGATTGCAAATATTAGTAATGATCCATAGTTTCTTTTGACAAAACTTAGTTGCATTTTTTTCTGTTTAAAAAAAAATCAAATTGTCCTACTATTTTAGGGGGTATACAGCTTTTGGTACGAAACACTGAACAGTAAATTGATTAGTTTAAGAATAGCTTAACATAGGCCATGTCATTGATGTGCATGTTTGATTTGAAGACTAGTATTTTTGTCTGTAAATAATTTTTTTATAAATATTTGCTATTGATCTTTAAGCAAGTGATTGTTCTGCAGCTCCAAGTACAAGTGGCACTGCAGCCAACACAAGCAATCCTGTGGCTGGACCATCAGGTAATGAAAGAAATGAATTATGTCGGGATATATTTGTTGATAATTTGGGCAAGCACATCTGTTTGTTTATATTGAACCATAGCACTCCATCTCTCCCTTTTTTGTGACATGTATGAACATGTATCATTTTGTACTTCTTTGTCTTTGCATAATATTCTTTTCACTCTCCCTCATTGCTTGTAATATGGATTCATAAGATATGTCAGTTTTTGGTTTTTATCTTATTTCAGGGGGTCTTTCAACCAGCAGTGATCAAAGCACTGATCCATCTGTCACTCCAATTGCCCCACCTTATACTTGTAAACCCATGCAGACGCATGCTCTGTGCCAATGTTGTTTTCAACCCATGCCTGACAGGAGAACTGAATATCCAGCTATACCACCAATGCAATGTAAGGCAAGATGCATGCAGAGTATTTATTGCAGAAATGTTATCTCTTATATAAACTCTTCAAATCGATTTGTGCACTTTGAATTTGTTGGTGTTTTTTTCCCCCAAATATGATAGTAACTAAACACAATTAACTAATGTTATTCTTTAATTTCTGAAGTGCAAAAAAGATTTTCTAATTCTGACATTTATTGGTTTTTTTAAAGGTAAATTATGCTACAGAACATATTGTCATGCATACTGGGGATGTCTCAAGCTTGGCTGTAATGGATGCATTGGTCAATTCAAAGGTAACATTTTCCATATTTTTCACGCCTTATTCTACATAGAATATGTAATGGAAAGGGAAATAGCATGAGGTTTCATGTCGATGTTTTAATCTGGTATATTCTGCATTTCTAGAATTCTTAATTTTAACAATTATTATGGGTTCATCCTATCTCTGCAAGGCAATATCTCGTTGAACGTGAATTCATAGTTACTAGTAGATGCATGTATTTCATTACACAGATATTGGTATTTTACCTGTCTAAGGCAATAAAAAATTTTTTTTTAAAAAAGTAAATCAAGTTGTACTGTAAATCCAGAAAATTAATGTATTGTTTACATTCAATATAAGAAGCCGATCTCCTTGCTACAGTGGTAAATATCTTGTTTTTCAGATTTGAGGTTTGATGACAAGATATTAACAGGACTCATTTTGAATAATCCTTACGAGTCTGAGGTATTCAGGGTAAGTATCTTTTGTGATTTTCATTCTTTTATGGAGCTTTAATGGCTAACTGGGTAGGGTATTAGCTTGAATTGTCATGCTGGCATTCTATGCGGACCGGAAGGTCCCCAGCTCAAATCCAGGCAGTTTCAAGTGAATTATTTTTCACTGGCTTTCAAAGAACAACGGTATGGGTGCTCATAAGCCCATAGCAGTGTTCTCACTGTTTCTAGTCACATAAAGCTTTCATGGTCAAAACTGTCCTTGAAAGTGCATATGCGAAAATACAGTTATCTACCATATATTACTATTAGTGAGCCAAGCTTCAATAAAAAGTTTTATGTCAGATGTTTTTTATTTTATTTTGTATTGTCTATAGACATATATAGAAAAAGAAGGACTATCTGTGAAGGATATTGTGACTGAATGTCTTCAGAACATGGACAATGGGAAATATGCATGTCAACGTGAGTCTGGTTGAGCAAAGTTACATTTTACTGATTGATAGTTGTAATAAAGACTATTATTATCATATATATATAATAGCAGAAAAAAATATGTCTGGAAACCATTCTTTAGCTGTCTATGAGTCCTTATCTCATTTTAAAAGGTTTTTTTATTCATAGAAAATTAACTTATTATTATTATATAAAAAATTCAATTAATTCACTTTCAGAAAAATTGACTTTCATCGACTTTGATTCCAACTCTCCTTTGTGTTATGGGTGTGGTTTAAACTGCCTCAGAGATTTGGCCTACCAGTATAGGAAAGAAATCCCTAATGACAAATTCCCAGGTAAGTCCATCTTTAACAGTTGTAGTACTATTAGGGAGTAAACATTTGCCAACAGGAAGTCATGCCTGGTTTATGATTTAAAATTGTTTTTATTTCTTTTTCAAACTGCAATCTGATTAGACATATGATTTAGTTATTATTTTTTTGAGAAAAAAATTGCGTATTTTTTTGTCAAACTCCTCTCCACATTTTATAAATAAATTTTTTAAAAAACTTTTTCCATACATCAACTAGTTACAATAACGAGTAGCTTTCGGGCACGATCCCATGCCCTTGCTCACCTCTACAACAATGTAGAAATGAAATGATGGCGTTTATTGATATGTAATGGTGGGTGTATTATTTTGTGCATGGTACTGTGTCACTTTAAGATTATTCATTCATTTTCATCATGCAGATTATTCATTCATTTTCATCATGCATTTAGAGATATTGAAAGTTGAGATTATCTTATTTTCTAGAGGGTGTTAGAAATAGACCAGATTGTTACTGGGGAAGAAACTGTAGAACTCAGAGAAACAAACCACATCATGCTATGTAAGTTTTAAAAAATAGTTTATTGAATAAATTGAAAACCACAACCTTACAAAGAACACCTTGCATCTCAAAAGTTGTAGCATGATTATGCATAAAATTCTATTGTTGCTATATTTCAAATTATGTACAAAGAAAAATCCAACTCATTTTTTAAATTACAGAATCATTCATTAGATGAACACTTAATGTGTAAACACTGGATTATTCTATAAATAAAGGACTACACAAATGCTTGCAAGTATCACAAAATTAGCATGCATATGACTTTTCTTTTGTTTAAACAGGAGATTCAATCACATCTGTGACCAGTCAAGATAAGAGATTTGAGGAGTGACAAGACAAGCAAAATGTTGAAATTGTTCATTCATTATTTGAGTGTGGTCTTGTAGAAAAATTTACCTGTGTATATGGTACTATGTCATTTGCAGTGAATTTAAGTGAAAAACCCCCCAGAAAAGACAGCAAAGGGTACTATTTCTGTGGCATAGATATGAGCAGTCACTGTTCACATATAGTCATGAAGTGTCTATAAAGTAGATCATTTTTGTGTGAAATATGATTTAAACTATAAAACTCATGGATTTCCCATCTGTTTCCTGGAGTACTTGCAATCAATCATCAAAGTTCCCACACTGTCTAAGCTTTAGAATAAGAGTTGTATTTCTATTTGGTTTTGTATTTTCAATCTGTAAAAAAAGTTGTGATGGTTGTAGAAACTATTTTAAAACATAAATATCATACCATATGTTTATGTATCAATACTAGTAACTAGCTTGTGTATTGAAAAGTTTTGTAGTTGACATATATTTAATGTTCTTTCATGTTTTGTACGTCACTGGGGAATAGAAGTCTACATTGCTTTCAGTTAGCCAGAAAATAGAAAATGGTTAAAAATTGGAAGTAATAGTATTCCTTTGAGCATGTTTTGGTTTTCTAGTGATTTCAGTAATTGTGATAATTTTATTTTAATACAATAAAAAACTTGTAGCAAACTTGTTTCAATTATTTTAAGTTTTCATTCCTTCTATAATTCAGAGAAACATACATATATAATTATACATACCTCTGATAAAGCTGGTAAATGTAATTCATTGGTAAGTCCTGCAAGTATTGAATCCTCCTACAAATGAGAAATTAGGAAATAATAAGCCTCCAATATTAAAGGTCAAACTCAAATTAAGATTTATTTTATTCTTATTTCTAGCAATTTCACAGGTGTATTATGATATTGTAAAGGACTTAAGTGATAAGTGAGTGGTGGTCAATTTTAAGGTCCAGAAGCTTTCTATGAAGCTTATATTGGTACTTTGGCCTGTATCTACATACCAAAGGCTCTATCTCCTCATCTAAATGCAACTCTGCAAGCTGTTTTTCAAGTTTTAACTTTTCATCATGCTTATTATCTATCAACCTAATAAATATAATAAAATAAGTACAGCAAAATAAAAAGACTTGAGCTCTTAGTGGATAGACCTAATAATCAATTTAAGTGAAGATCATTAATTTGGTGGTCTTTTGCTATCAGTCCCCACATCAATTTGATTGTTGCAAACAATATTCTAGCAGCTACAGTTATAAACCAATATATGAGAGGAGCAAAAATTCTGTTTTTAACATTATAAAAAATCTCACCTTTCTTGTCTTTCAATTTCTTGACTTATTACTTTCACCTGATTAGCATATTGTTCCATTAAAGCTTCCATTGAATTCTGGGCAAGAAAAGGTATTTTATGAGAACTTCACTATCAGTCTATCTTCCAAGAAGTTTTTTTATATGGTAAATGAAATGTATCTAGTATACACCTAAAGATGGTAAAAGTTGGTTGTGTTTTGATATATACAGAAAATATTTAAAGTCCTATCTATTTTGAGTTTCTGGTTTAAACTTTATGTAATAAACTTACTGCTAGACTGACTGCTTTTTTGTAATCTCCCAATTTGTTGACTGGAACTTTTAAATTGGAAATTCTGTTGTTTATCCTGCAAACAATGCAATTATAGATGTTTGATTGTGTCTTCTAAGACTTGATAAATTTATCAATAGCAGCAAATGCATGTACTGGAAAATTAATAAGATTGGTGTCACACCTACCTTTTTTTCAAATTTGTCAAGTGATGAGCACTTTGCGCATCTATACGTTCACTGGCAATACTGATAGATAGGAATAAATAAGTAAAAATATTATATAATTATCTAAAATGCAATAAAATGATTAAATATACCAAATAATTTGATAAGACTACAGGCAAACAAGCATTTTCTTTTTACTTCTCATTCATAGACTGTAGAATGGAAGGATCTGGACAGACTTGGGAAGGCGAGTACAGAAATTCCAAATGTCACAAAAAATGGTGTTGGTCACTCACTTAACACTTTGATTCAATATATTGTTCACAAAGGTTTTTGTCGATGCAGACATCGGCTTCCATTTGGTGTAAACAGCTAATGATATTGGAGTTTCTTCATCACCATCTGATTCTGACTCAGAAGCAGCTGTGTGAAATTATACATATTAATTTTAAAATGAATTCATAATTGTAGTCCCAAATACACTGTAAAAGCATTTTACTGACCTGATGAGAAAATGTTGCAGAATCATTCTAATTCTATTTTTTTATCGAATTTCAACCAGACTTAGTATTATGTAGAACTGTAGTGTAGTATATATTTTTATGGTTCAATTTATGATTTACCTCTTTTTTTTCTTTTTCTTTTGGGGGCATTTTCTTTCATCATCTGTTTTCTTGACCTTTTCTTCTGGGTTGTATCTTTCTATCATATTCATATAAAAAAAGTATGAAAAAAATCAACATTCTAATACAACTTGAAATTACAACTGATGGCATAATATACAATATTGTGACTATTGAATATTGATTAATAGAAAGAAAGAAAAAAATAGTTTGATTTCTGCTACTATGTGGTGTCACTCACCCTTTTTCTCATTGTCTTACTTGGTGGTTGTTTCTCCATTGTAATCAAATTTAGGTGAAATTATTTCTTTTTAAGTCTGTCTGTTCAATATACTGTATCTATGGTGTAGATGTAACTTTCATCATGTATTTATTTCCCAGCAACCTTGTTTACATGTCCCGCCTCTCCGGTTGCCTCCTTATACTACTGGTGAAACGGCTCTTTCATGGCGTTCTTTGAGCGGCTCATTGACGAGGCAATGGTGTTACTCAGGGAACACTAACCAAAGGACTTCTAAGGTAAGGAAATGTTGGCATGGGCGAAAATCAGGGCAGCAATTACTAATCCAAAAAGGTGATAAATGCTTGATTTAAGAACAATCAATTTTCTATGTGCGGCATAGATTTCTAGTACCACAATTTTCACATTAAAGTTGCCAATTCTGACCATTAAACCACCATACCCTTTCAGAAATTTCACAGTTACTTACTGACTAAGCAACTAAAATGGCAGACGACGAACTTCAGGCAATCAGAGCTAGACGGATGGCAGAAATGCAAAAGCAAATGGGCGTAAGTGAATTAATTCAGCGACAAGTCTTCCTATGGCTTTCATAATTTGACCAAAAAAACAACATTTCTACAGCATTTTACCATTTAATTTGATGTTAGACCATCTATCATATGAACTAGTAGTGTATTCGGATACACTCATACATGCCAAGTTTTTTCTCTAGTCTAGAGGCTAGACTAGTATTATTCTTAGATGACTAATCAATGAACCAATTTTATGAATTTAGGGTTCTATGGGAGAAGGGGGTCAAGGAGGGCCAAGCATGGAACAACAGCAGCAAATGAAAGAAAGACAGACTGACATGAAAAACAGTATATTATCCCAAGTGTTAGACCAACAAGCAAGAGCTCGATGTAAGTTCATGTTTTTGTTAAAAAATCTAGGTTAAAATCTAATCAGACTTTTCTCTCTTTAATGTTTACATCAAACTTGGCAAAGTGTAAAAAAATCTACAAAATCAACATTGTGAATGTACAGTTGAAGTATCATATCTGGTCAGTAAAGGCAAAAACCATACAATTTATAATACTTCCTTCTTTTTGAGTCTCTCTCTCTCTTCTGGGTTCACTATTCGTAGGATCAGGTCATACCTACATTTTAGAGCATCAACTTACTGACCACCTTTAGACCCCTGGTAGCCCCCAATTTACGCAGTATCTGAAATTGAACTCATTTTGCTCCCCCACCTTTTTAGCTACGGCACTCCATGAATGTTAATGGGGTCACCCATCTAACACCAAACCAAGGCAAGCCCAAAAGTTGATTAACTTTAGTGATCAAGGGATGTAGTGTTTCAACTTAGCTAAACTGTAGCTCTTAGTCTTTTTGAGTCTTCTTCCCTAGATAGTTTACCCAGTTATAAAGAACTTATTTCATTCACAGCACTGAATGTAAAGGATTTGGGCAGAGGAAAGGTTCCTGGAATTGCTTTAACTTATTACACAATTTTTATGGGAGAGGCTTATTTAAATTATATGTGCAGATACTTTTATAGAATTGTGTTACATACCCACCCTCAAAAATAGTTTCTTTAACCACTCTAAAAATTGTTTTTCTCATTGACTTAAACTTGTTATGAGCTGAACATTTCCTTTCACACAGACTTCAATCTTGAAGATTCAATTCTGCATGCATGTTGAACAAGTTTGTGCTTTTCTCAAGTATTTGATCATTTTCATTTCATTTTCAGTGAATACAATAGCACTAGCAAAGCCAGAAAAGGCAAGGATGGTTGAAGGAATGTTAATACAGATGGCACAAAGTGGCCAAATACAAGGAAGGGTAAGTTGAATTGTTAGTTCTTTTTATTTTTCATGATTAGATGTAAAGCATTGTACAACACTATCTTTCAATGAAGTTGCATGTAAAAGAAATGAAGTAGGTTTGGGCTTCTTTTTTTTTCAGCTTGGAGAAGCACAATTGAAAAACTTACTGGAACAAGTTACAGAAAAAACACAAAAAACTACAACAGTCAAGGTAGGTTCTAAAATGTATTACAAATTAACTTCTAATCAAATCAGAGTAGATAATGCCTACTAGTTCTATATTTCAGCTAACATCAACCACATTCTCTTTTGTCAGCACGTTTTCATTATTATCTCCACTACCGTGACACTAAAATCTAGATTTTCTTATTGAAAGCCAATGTGTTTTGTTATAATTTATTATGAGTTTCATTTTTTTTCTTTCAGTATGACAGAAGAAGGGCAGCTTTAGATTCAGATGATGATTACTAGCTCAATCTCAAATTATATAAAAAAAACTTTGTATCACCGCTCTTTCAATGGAAGTTCTTGGAAACTAGAAATTCAGCACATTGCCATTTTATACCAGATGCGCCTGTTTGTGTGTGTAAATCAAAGTGGGAACATAGATTATCTGGGGGTGGAGAGTCCTTTATATATGTATCTATACGTCATCCCCATCCTCTAGTATCAAATGGGTATTAAATCCTGTTCAAAGTGTCCCCGAAGGATTTTCTTGTTTTGTGACCTTATTTTGCATGAAGTTTTTAATCATGTATATTCAAAGATGATTTGATATGTAAGCTGCATTTTTTTAATAGATGAATGCCACAATTAAATGAATTGTTGTATACATTTTTATATAGCCTGTGTATTATTGAATAAATGATTATCTAATCAGATCCAATGTTCTTGATTAAGTTTTTATCCCTTTTCAGTCTCTAAAATGGTCTACATTTGCTGAAGGGGGGGGGGGGGAATCATTAAAGCTTCATTCATAGCAATAAAAAAGAAAGGCCAACATATTCAACTTTTTTCTCCGTTCACCCATTTCCATGAAAGAGAGAAAAAAAAATCAGTAGTAGCTTTCTTTTATTACATTATCAATACACAATAAATAATACAATATACCTTAAAATGCAACATGAACTTGTAGAATGAAGAATGAGTTTAAAAGTACCACATCTTTCATAGAAATGTATGTTTTGGAACACTTTCAGCCACATAATGATTTGATTTAAATGCGATAATATGTCAAAACAAGTATTTAAAAAGCATACACATTTGCATTACAAACTTTAACTGTTTCCTCCCACGATTGATATTACAACTTGAAACTTGTTCTATCTTGTCTTTTTAGTCTCTGATATATCCACATCTTCAACAAAAGATTGGCCATATTCATTCACTCTAGTTTTATCAACAGGATACAACCTGGAAAAAATAATTAGAATAACATAAATATTAAAAGAACTAGAAAACTATTTTAGTTTCACAATTATAGGTTTTCTTGTAGAAGATGGTCAGGAAACTCTAAGATTTTGAGAGACAAAGGTGGATCCAAACTGCGCAAGTCAGAATCTTGTCATATGGTTGCATCTGACAATGATGTTTGACATCTCACCTATGCATTTCTGAACAAGAAAGTTTCATCATTGAAAAATTGGCAGGGCAGAGGTTGACTTTGGAAAAGTCAGCATCATTACCTATGGTTGTATCTGACAAAGATGTTGACAACAATTTGACATGTCACAGATGTATTTCTGAATAAAAAAGTCTTTGTTAAATTTCAAAAAACGGCAGGACGGTTAGATTTGAAAAGGGCAGGGGTTGACTTCGAGGAAAAGGAGGAGGGATATGTTGATAGAAAATCATTGGGAGTTAAACCTCTTTGATAAAATGATCTACTCACCATCTTTGATAGAGGTAAACCAGGAATACAAGATCATCTCTAAAGCATGCCAAGCGATGGGCTGTTGGCATGGTAATAATGAACGCAAACACATCATCAATGAATGTGTTGAAGGCCTGCAATTGAGAGGAAAGAATCTTAAGACCATACAAATGCAAACAAGGTAATACATGATGGAATTGCATGCCCAACAGTCAATCATATAGAGGAAATTGAAAAGAAAATAGAAATAAAAATATTATATAATTATAAAAGATATATTACAGGGGTCGATTTACTCTTTTTTGCCAGCAGGACCTGCCAACATGATTATTAAGAAAATGGCTAAAATCTCAAAATTTCTAAGGGTCCCACCCTATACTTTATAACGGGGCAAAAACAGTCGGTCCCTTGGACCCTCAAGTAAATTGAACCCTGTATTAACTAATTATCTCATTACTCCACTAGTCATTACCCATCTAAATGTTTACCTTATACATAAATGCCCTCCATGGTAAATGAGCTACAGATTTCAACTGGAAAAAAAATCAAGAGTAAAATGTTACTATACTAATTTGGTAGTGAGATGAAAGGCAGAATTTACTGTATAAGCAGGTTTTACAGCATTTTCAAACAAAATAAAATCACATTTGGGCCTTTCCATCCCCCATCATTCACCTACTAACAGGTTGAGGTTATCACAGAAAGAACGCCACCATATATTTTAATTGAACACTGGTTATATTGAAATTGTTTTGTGAAATTCCTGAGTTTTTACTCATTATTTTGTTGGGAACTGAATGCAGACACGTCCCTGAATTTTCTTTAGGAAATATCACATCAAGCCAATATGAGTACAGTAAGGTAAGTAGCATGATAGCAATATCCAGTTACCTTGTAGTTGACAAAGAGTTGTGGCAGCATAAACAAGAATCCAAATGCATAAACACCTAAATGGAAGGAAGAAATAGAATGAAAACAAACCTATATAATTATCTATTCAATTTTATTCTCAAGTTTTTTCATAACAAAGTCCATGCATTTCACAATAATTTGATATAATTGTTAGTGTCACTGAAATAAGTGCAGTACCATATAGATCAGATTTAGCTAAAATACAGCATATTAGGGAGAGGTTTTGCTGAAATAGTAAATACTTACCATTCACTAAACTTTTTACACACCATGAGTACCAGCTTTTGTGTGGAGTGTACAAAAGTGAATACACAGCTCCACAAAAGCAGAGAGGGTACAGCACATAAGACAAATATTTCATAGCCTAGAATGAAAAAATAAATAACATAATAATGCATATATTTGAACATTATTATATATTATCTTAGCAAAAAAACTAGAAATGTGCTGGTGCTTTGGCTGACTGCTACATAACTGAATAGTTTTCATGAAAATAATTCTTGCATTATTAGGCATTCTTTAAGCTTAAATAATTAAATTAAAATAAGTTCCTATTTGATTGTGCTGTCAATATTTATTAAGTCTTAGTGCAGATCTTTTTCTGGAAGCCTGTAAACCAGTAATTGTAAACCTTACCTGTGAATCGAATTGCCGAGTTTCTTTTTCCCTAATGCTGATTTCACCAAGCTGTCACCAAAGAAACAATGAAAAAAATCAATTAATTACAAAGATTTCCATCATTGTCTTCTGTAGTATATAACTATATTTGGGGGTACTAGTAAATTAAAAAAAGGTTAAAGAGTAGTTACCACAAATCTTGGTCTCCAGCCTTCCCAGACGATCTTTACTTTGAAAGCTTTTGATACTTTCCAAACCTGTTTGAAAAAGTGGCAAAAAAAATGTTTTTTATCATACATTATGACAGATAAGGACGTCTGTAAATGAGACAAGCCACAATCTATATGAAAAGAGAATTTTTCTTTACCTCTATCAATGTGCCAACACCAGCAGGAATTAAAACAAGGAGGCTTGTTTTCTCATCCATAAGATAGAAGAATATGATGATGGTGCTAATGCAACGCCACACTGTTGCTCTTGTTGATAATCCTTCCATGGAATTTCTATTTTTCCAGTAAGAGATTTCATTCTTGAATGCTAAGAAATCAAATAACAGCTGGAAAAATAGAAAATGAAATATTGGGGTATGGTATGAGCCAATAACAAAGGGATAGAATATCTTTATAAAAACTTACTTATATTTATAGAATATTCAGTTGATAATATAAAAGAAATTCTGATGATTTCATCTTAAAACCAAGCTACATCTCACTAAAGTCAATTCATAAATGATTTCTGGTGGTATTTTCTCTTTCATTCACAAAATAACTTACATGGAATGCTGCTACAACAAAGGTCATCAGTAGAAAATAAAAATTAGTGTCTGCAAAAATGCCCTTCACTTCATCAGTGTCCTTTTCTGTGAAACCTTATCAAAGAAAAAAGTAAAGGCTTATAAAAAAAATCTGAGACAAAATCCAAGGAGATTAAGGATCAAAGGACCGTTTTAAAGAAAGTCTGTGAATTGTTCAAAAGTGCTTACCCAACCCATGAAGCATATCAATGGATTCTTGCAAATGACTCCATAGTCTTAGCTTACCCACTGAGATAGGGGAATAGGAAATAGTCAGGGGCATTTCTACACTAGTTGAATTCAGCAACTGAAAAAGAAAAAGAAATAATAACAAACTTCGAAAAACAAATCAACAATGTATTGTAGGTTTCTCTAAACTTGGAAGCCTTCATGGTGTAAAAGTTCAGGTAAAAGAAATGAGTCAGATAAGCTCTGTTATTATGAAACAATCATCAACAAATGATCTCACTTTATCTTATGCTGGGACTGTAGGAACAAACATGATGTCTACTCACCATTTGATCTTTTGTCCTATAATTCAATTCATCAATGTATAGAATTGGTAAATAGTCTCCATTTGGGGCTAACCTAGAATGAGAAATATTCAATGTAAACAGAATCTAAAGCTTCAATTTTCAAGAAATATCTGTGACAGACCGCCACATATCCATGTTAATAAATTGTAATGTGTGTAACAGATAGAGTGTGCCATATGCCAAAACCAATCTTTGAAATAAAAATACATTTTTTAACATTAAAATAATATTTTTTCTATTGATTCTTTTGACTTACTTAATTTTTCTAGAGATATCCCATGGTATATTGGCTCTGTCAAAACTGATATCTTGACCCATCACATTAATGGTGAGTTTGGAACGCCAATGAGCAAACATTTTGTCTTTGGAATGGTCAGTCTATACATAAAGACAATGACAACAAAAAATACAACTCAACATTAAGTGATTATGCTGATAAAAAGCTATGGAGAGAATCAATTCATTTAACAGGAATGACAAATGACTAGAGTAAAAGGCTTTGATGTCCATAGAAAGCTTTTTCATTCTTCTTACTTCATAACACAAGTGACAGATCTTTAAAGAGTAAGATTGTCTGTAAGTTGGCCTGAACATTTCAATTCAAGGCAAAATACTATCAATTTAATGCGGTGAATTACCTCTGACTTTTCTTCCCCAAGTAAATTGAAAGACTGTGCCTGAGGGTATGCATAAGTTGTGATCACACTGTTTTGATAGTACAGTAATTGATCATCCTTGAAGGAGGCACCTTTTGGTAGAAGGAATACATGTGTGTACAGAGTTCCATTGTTTCGAGTCTTCTTTGGAATGCTTACATTAAACGTTCTGTCATGAAAATAATAAATATGTTGGTGACTTGAAAAATCAAAAAAAATAGAAGGTGATTTCAGATTTTAGAAAATCCATTTTGATCAACATGATAGATTTACATGAATATGGATCAATTAGAATACAACAGGTAATAATCTAGAGACTCAAAGCTGATTAGCACTTGTAGGATTTTGCATGCAGTTTATACCTCTACAATGTTAAATCTGGTGAAATAATAATTTTCATATCACTTTGACAATTTTGTGTAGCAAGCTGCTATGCAAATCAAGGAAAAAAAACCTATACAATTCATAATTTTAAAAAATAGCACGAAAAATATTTATGAAATAAATTAATGTGATTTTTTGGGTCTCTCAATTTTTGCAGTACTGTTAATAAATATTTATGTCAAAAATTAATAGAATTGCACAATAACTAAATAATTATGACATTAATTGAAAGAACATAATAATATTATTATAATTCATATATATATACTGATCTTGTACAGCTTACTTGTCTATAGATTCTTGGTAAGAAAAGTTGTCATATTTCCATATAAGAGTTAAACCTTTATGGTCTGAGGAAATTCTCTTTTTTAAACTTGTATAAACATATAGCTACAAAGAAAAGAAATCTGTCAAAAAAACATTCTATCTTTATCAAAACATCGATTTTTTTCAATATCAGCATTCTTAATCCAGCAATGTAAATAAGTATAGTTTTGTTTTTATCATTAGCTAGCTGCTTGAGAGAGTCATTGTCACTAGATGATTGATGACTTGATAAATTGAAGTAATTAACTGGTTGCTCACAAAACAATACAACACTTACTTCTAACTCTGGATTTTTTGCTATGTATGGTTTCAAACATTGTCTAGTCTTTAGAGTACAAACTTCTGGATAAAACAAACCATAAATTGTGTACATTGAATGTGCCAGATAGGCAGCAAATACACCAGATACTATCACAGAAAATGATGGCCATTGCATGGTGACAGATTAGTAGGGCCAAGGCTGCTGGAAAAAAAATATAATGGAAAGTGTAAAGTTATAATAATATTAAATGAGTTATAAATAGTATATCATCTATAACATCTGTGCATGATGAACATGTGGGTATGAAAAATATTCTAAACTTAACACCATAATTTTCAACATTTTTTCTGGTTATTCCTAGACTTTATAGTGAAGTTAGTCACAGTCAGACTGAAATGAGTAAAATACAGAACTCAAATTTGCAGTGTGACTTTTGAAAAATCTCACTCACGATGGTAAATCAGTAACTCACACGTTCAATATAAAAATTAAACATTTGTGTAGAGATCACACAAGTCTGTTACATACCTAGTAACTTTTAAACGCTCATATTGGAACAGACATCAGTACTAAGCCAAAACCTGTACGGAAGTAATGATGTTGTGAGGTCAAAAGTACCTCTACACGTAAAGAGTGCATACTAGTCTTTCAATATTCAGGGAAAATGTCAATCCACTACGCTTCAGGTAAAACAAGATATTAATTTGAAAATATAATTGAATACTATTAATATTTACAGTGTAGACAAGAGTCCATCGCTAGCGTGTCATACCATTAATTATGCCTTTAAGTTTTATTTGAAGGGGTGGGCTGGGGATGGGGGTGAGTCTGAGGGATTGTTTGGGACTTGGGATTCATCATTTTTAATTGTTTGGGACTTGGGATTTACAAATATATTTTCTTGGGAACTGGACTTTACCTAATCATTGGGATTTGGCAATGTGGGATTTGCCATTTGAATTTCTTGGGATATGTGAGTTTGTAATATCCTGGGCCTGAGATTAACTTTAATGGCTTAATGTTCTGGGATTGGGATCAGAACATTTTGCAATTGATTTGCATTGTGTACTTTAAAAAGTAGGAGGATATGGGTATAATGAAAACCCTTTTTTTTAAATCCATAAGTGTAAACATCAGTTGCATTATCGATAATTCAATGGAACACATAGTTACAATTATCCCCCCCTTCCTAAAAGTAAAAAATATTTTCCTTCTTAAGGTTCAAGTTTTCCAGAGAAGACAGGGGACCAGTTGAGAATTTACAGTACCAGTATATGTCCTTATGCACAGAGAGCAAGACTTGTTTTAAGCTACAAGAATATCCCGTAAGTATTTAAGTGCCTTCTCCGCTATGGCGGTTGGCGCCAATGGCAGGCCATCAGTTTATTTAGTTCCTGTGCATTAATGGTTTGATGATGTAAAGAAATGGACAGGACATGGAATGGCAGCTGCTTCAACAGCAGCTGCAGATAGAAGGGGTT
>JAVSBT010099768.1:0-15700 GCA_033118115.1 Pharyngocirrus eroticus
ACTTTTAGTCAAACTTTAAAGATATGTTCATTTTGAGAGATAAGTCAGACTTAAGTAGTCAATTGAAACTGGCCCCTCAGTTGTATCCCATTAAACTGCTTAACTAGGACACCTTTATTTGGTTTGACTAAAGAGATATCAATCAGCATGACAAGTCAATCTAAACACTATACGCTTGGCCTTTAAAGCTGCCAAATTTTAAGTATTAAGAGACTTTGTATGTACAATAGTCCAATTACTCAAAACATAACCCTCCCCCCCCCCCCCCTTTCAAAAACCAAACAAATACAAGCATGTAGAAAAATATACTGACGGGATGTTTACCCTCATTACATGAAGTGTTATGATAAAGCTTAATTCCAAGCAATGAGAGTTCCTTAACAGATGTTTACAAATTAATTGCTGAATGAAAATGATTTGTGAAATTTCATATCTTATTTGTAGACTCATGCTGATGTACCAGGCTTGAAAATTTCATGTAAAGGTTAGAAGATGGCTTTGGATTTCATGTCAAATGTACCAAGAAGAGATACCATTAAAGTTTTAACCAGGATCACCAGATTACCAGAATAAAAAGAAACTTATGACACTAAGTGTAACAGAAACAGACATTTAGGACTGCTTTTTAAACTTCCCTTGTATTCAAAGAGTATTTTGCATGTTACGTGTCTCATTTTCTTGAATGCAATTCATTATTTGAGTTCACCTGTAAATTGTTCTAATTCAATTAAGTTAAGTTATAAATGATGGCTGACAGCTTTCGTTCATCTGTTAAAGTTGTCCCTTCATTGGGAAGATTTTGTAATATTGGAGATGTCATTGATTGTTGTAATGATATTATTGTGTCAAGTGAGAAATTATGGCCTGAAATTGATAAAAGTATTGAGAAGGAACTTATTCAAAAAAGTTCTTTGAAAGGTTGTAGTTCTATTGATGAGTTGTATGAAAGCCTAGGTGTTGATGTCAGCACCAGGATTCATGTTGATCTTGGTTTCATTGATGTTAAAGGTCTTTCCAAGGCATTATTTGTGATTGAGGAAAAGGAATTTGGAATGTCAATCATTCATGAATACGAAACCAGAAAAGAGTTTGTTGACCTAGCTGCCCTCAAAACCTTCAACTTTGATCACGTAGCTACACTTCAATCTGGCACGCATATCGTTACTGGAATAACGTATGGCTGTTTCACTATGTTTCGGAGCAAGGAAAGAAGTTTAATAGACAAAGAGTTAACATCTCTGGAAGACCTTGAGGACTTGGCCAGGACCTTTCCATGTCATGGGAAGATAGTCAGTGATGTCTGCAAAGACGAAGAAGACGGCACTATTGAAGATGCTCTTAATCGAATGAAAGGTGTCATTGAAAATCTCCAGCAAGACCAAGATCTGTTTGCCTTTCCTTTGAAATTTCACCTTTGTCCCATAGAAAGTCTCGCAAAAATAGGGGCCAAAGGCTTTGAAGAGATTTCCGCTTCCATTGCGTCACGGGTTACCATATTGCTGAGAGAGATAAGGGAAGCAGAGTATAAATTGAGCAAGCTCCAAGAATTCGATTGCATCAAGGAGATAAAAGCTATTCGCCAGAGACTGACGGAATTCAAGCATTCTAAGCAGGAACATGCAAAAGAAAACGTAGAGAAGTTAAAGAAGCTCATTCCAAATTTACATCAAGGGACAAGCAAAGATGCCGAGCTTGAAGAAGTCCTCAATTCAGTGGAATCGTCTCCTTTTAGTGGACGAACGACCAAAGATTGGATTGACATGAAAGAAATGGAGTTAGAACAAATACAGAGAATATTGCAAGAATTTGACGGTGTTCCTGTCTCACAAACAGCACGAAATATGAAGAAAGAAATTGTATCCATGAAAAATGTTCATGTTTTTTGTCTCCTTATTCAAATCCCAAATAAAGACCATGTCATGGAACAGATGAGAAGACACCTAAATGATGATGAAAGTGATGACGACGATAGCGACCAGAATGGAAAGAAGGAAGAGAAAGATTTGGATAAAAAGGAAGATATACAGATGAACGCTGATCTGTCACACGATACATTTGAATTGAATGCCAAGATTTTTCAGAGTTTATTGGTAAGATACAAAAATGATGCAAACTTCAAGTTCTTCATATCCTATGAGAAGACTGATGCTCAAGCAATGACTGTAGTCATTAACTTGTATCAAGATGGGAAAATAGTTGACAAACATTTTATGCCTCTATGTCAGCCATATGAACTTGAAGAACGAGAATTGAATGACACCAGTGTAGTAATTAAATGGAAAGTACAAGAAGAGAGTTGTCAGAATGAAGAATACAAAATAAAGGTCCAGGCACACAACCATGATGTTAACTCTTACACCACAAAGGAAACAAGTTTTTTGATACCAGACCTAAAACCTGAAACCGCTTACGAAATATGGGTTGTTGCTTCCATTGCAGGAATTGAGAGTGAGCCAAGTCAAATATTGAGGATCACTACCCTTAAATCAGATGTCACAAGTCCTCCAGGAAAACCATTGTGCTATGCACTGTCCTATCCATTAGCAAGACTCGATTGGGCTAAGCCAGAGAGGGCGTCTAAACCAATATTGGAATATAGGGTGTATGAAGGTGGCCATTTTCTTGGAAACATTGCTGGGCAGGCTCAACACGTGGAGTTTGAAATCAAGCCAAACAAAAAGTATATTTTTACAGTACAAGCTGACTGTGGGGATCATGGACTGAGTAAACATAGCGAGCAAAGTGATCTTTTTATCAAATCAATGTCGTCAAATGACATTAGAAAAGAATGTATCAAGGCTGAATCTACGCTAATTTCAAAACCCAAAGAATCACCCAAAATCTACTTGTTGAATATGAGAGAAACATATAATAATCAAAAGCTTAGAAGGTATACATTCGGGAAACCAGTGTACAATGTTCAAGAAAAGGTTGTCATGTTCCTTGGTGCCACAGGGTCTGGAAAGACTACCTTGATTAATGGAATCATCAACTACATAGTTGGTGTCAAATGGGACGATGATTTCCGTGTCAGGCTTATCCCAGAAGAAGAAGGAGTTAAAAACCAAGCTCAGAGTCAAACCTCAAAGATAACAGCTTACACCATCTACCATCAAAAAGGTTTAAATATTGGGCACACAATTACTCTAGTAGACACACCTGGTTTTGGAGACACTTCAGGAATCATGAAAGATAGAGAAATCACGTCACAGATTGACCATTTCTTCAGGGCTAGAGATGGATCAGGTTTAGATCATATCGATGGGATTGGATTTGTGACTCAGTCTTCACTGGCAAGACTCACACCAACCCAGAGATACATCTTTGATTCTATTCTTTCACTCTTTGGCAAAGATATCAAAAACTACATATTCCCTTTGCTAACCTTTGCTGATGGAAAAGAGCCCCAAGTCCTGAGCTCATTAAAAGCTGCAAATATTCCATTTCAGAAATATTTCAAATTCAACAATTCAGCTCTTTTTGAAGATAACACACTGGAGAGTAAATTTAATACACTGTTTTGGGAAATGGGGGAGGCAAGTTTTGCAGAATTCACCACTGCCATCACCAAAGTAAAACCAATGTCCCTTAATTTGACCAAAGAAGTTTTAACCGAGAGAGAAACACTGGAGGTCCAAGTGCAAGGGATTCATCTAGATGTGAAAAGAGGATTGAATAAATTGGAGCAATTACACATAGAATGGCAAATTTTACAAGAACATGAAAATGCTATTAGAAGAAGTCAAAATTTTATCTACACTGTAGAAGAAGAACAAGCAGTAATGAAGGAAACTGAAGCTGGCGAATATACAACTAACTGCATTACATGCAACAGAACCTGTCACTTCCCTTGTTACATAGCAGAGGATGACAACAAAACTAGTTGTGCTGCTATGGACCATGAGCAAGAAGTACCTGAAGAGAGATGTTGTACAGTTTGTCCTCTCAAATGTATTTGGAAAATGCATAAAAACATGCCATTCATCTATAAAGTAAAGAGGGTTACAGTCAAAAAAACTTCACAGGATTTGAAAAAGAGATACCAAACTGCTAAAGGTGAAAAAGTCACCCGTGAAATAATCTTGGAAGGAATCATTGGAGACATTGAGGCCACACACATGGAAGTTGCCGCTAAAACCATCCAAGTAAAAAGGTGTGTGGCACGTCTTCAAGAGATAGCACTAAAACCAAACCCATTGTCCGCAGTGGAGTATATTGAAATAATGATAGATGCAGAGAGAGCTGAAGCCCAGCCAGGTTGGCATGAAAGGGTACAACAATTGAATGAAGTCAAACACACAGCAGAATTCATTGATCAGCTTGTCAACAAAGGACACAACCCGTTTGAAGATTATGCAGACACTGTTCACAAGGTTAAGGTGTATTACACAAAGAGGAAAGAGAAAAAAGGTGCATTAGTTAGATTTTGGGACTATATCAAGCCAAAATCTGGACCAGTTCAAGCCATAGAATATTGTAAATCAAGTTTTTATGATTGAAATGGTTAACCATGAATCGTTGTCACCAAATGGATTAAATCCAATATATCATTGAAACATATTATATTTTTGGGGGAGCTTGGTCAATTCCCTTTGTTTGTGAGATATCATACAAAATGCCTTAAATACTGGTTAAAGATAATAGACATGGAAGAAAATAGACTCCCAAAAAGATGCTATGGACTACTGTATAGGCTTCATAATAATAACCGACAACACAAAAATTGGGCATCGAACATAAGAAATTTGCTTTATAAATATGGTTTCCAAAATGCCTGGAGTAACCAAGGAGTAGGTGACAAAGAGACATTCTTACGTATATTTACGCAAAGAGTAAAACATTATTTTGTGCAAGAGTGGCATAGACTGATAGTGCTATTAAAGAATATTGTAAATTAGATTTATTTTGTAAGATAAAAACTGTTTTTTCACCAAGTTATTACCTTGAATGTGTAAGGATTAATTAAAGAACATAGGATTGCAATGGGAAGGTTGTGACTTTCAAGCCATTCTTTACATATCGAAAAGGGGAGAGAAACTCAAACTCCGACAGAAGAAAGGATTTGTGGATATTGCTTTAAATTTGGGGAGTGGGAGGTTGAAGATGAAACACACTTTTTGATCAATTGTAAACAGTATGATGATGTCAGGGAGAAATGTAATATTTTAGAAATTACAAAAAAGGAAAATATTGTAAATTTACTAATGTCTAACGATGAAAAGATACAAAAATATCTTGCCAAGTATATATTTATGGCTGATAAAAAAATGCATGGCCTTTATTACATGAAATAAAAATATCTATATATTATATAGATGATATACATATTATATATTTTATGTATAAAACAATTAATTGTGGAAGTGAATGTCACTGTGTGACTATTTATCTATTTCATTTACTTTGAATATGAAACCATAAATATGTATAAATGTGATTAAAATTTTTATTTGCTACTTAAAATTTGATATGGCAAAGAGTCCTAGAAAGATGTTTTCATGTTGTTTATATTCATGTGACAATTGATGAGTGTTGAATTGGAAGGTCCAGTAACATTCTATGAAGCATAATTATAAGTCATGAGTTGTCAAATTGAATGTCCAGAAGCCAAAATAAACATAAAGCTCGATATATTTGATATATATATATATTATAATAGTAGATTTGAAAGTAAAACTTTCCTTATCTTTTGTGTTGGACTTTATCATTATTTTATATACGTACTGTGCATAAGGAAAGTTTTACTTTCAAATCTACTATTTTATTTATATATATATATATATATATGGCGCTTACTTGGAGGTTTTAAGTAATAAGCTGGTAATGGTGTTGTAAAGAATATACATGTATATAATTATAAAGGTAAGAAAAATATGTATACTGATATTTGGTCGTTGGCATGATATTTGTAATCAAGTGATAAAATAAGAATCAATATACAGTGACAGTGTACAGTATAATACAAAAGAAGCGAACAATTTGAAGAGAATAAACTATACTGTATGTACATTTAAAAAAACATGCATCGTTGTTGATTATATATGGATAAATTATAAAAGGTTACATCTAAATTTTCATATTAGTTTGTATAAAGAGCCTATAAACGTTTATAGACTCTTTGGTTTGTATCAATTATATAGTATTGATAAGTATCCCAATCCTCTCAAAAGTATGTCTGGGTGTATAAGATAAGGGGGGAGAGGAGGTAATGTGTATATGTGTAAGGGTGTACAGGTATGTATGTACAGGTGTGTAGAGGTAGGTAGGCATGTAAGGGTGTTTGAATGAATGCATCATTCCCATGCAATTAAGGGGGGGGGAGGGATAAGGGTCTAAATATTACAAACAAATGGTTCTACATGTCAGCAAAAAATTAGGCCCATTATACCAATCTTTAAAAACGGCCACAATTTGGATATTAAAGAAAACCCTATCAAACCACTTTTTATAACATTATAATGGATAATAAATTTAGTAACCTTTTGATTGTATCTGTTTGTTTATAGGATAAATTATAAAATAACTTGGGGAGGATGTCAAATTAAAAAAAGACAAGCCTTATTATTCTTAACAGAATTATAAACGCACTTCAGGATGTCTTTGCAAGTTCTCTAAAAAAATCGAATCAGCAATTTCAAATATCATTAAAAAAACTGCTGCAGGATCTTCCTTCAATAAAATCGATTTTTCCCTACAAGGATACAAAAGTGAATACATTCATAAATCAAAGGGGTTATGTTAGCATTGTGGCACATATGTTATTGGTTCCAAGATCCATATATGTAGAAAAAGTTGATCAACTTTGGAACAGTATTTTTTTAAGAGATACATTCTCCAAGGGAACCAGCCCCCCCCCCCCCCATCTAAGACCGATTTTGCAACTTCCTGAGCAGCTAATAAGGCAATATGGATCATCCACGTGATCAAGGCCTTTTTGAGGTAAGAAATTATCTCTTGAAAAACTACTGTTCCAAAGTTGATTAATTAATCTACATAAGTCAGCATTGTTTTCTAATTTCGGTGGCATTTGATTTATGAATCATGAATAATATCAAAGGCGTGATGATTCCCATAAATAATACAATTATGTTTTCTATGGTGCTAAATATTGTACCGATTGGTACATGGTGAGTATTTCGTTCGTCAAATATTTTATAAAGAGATATTTGGTTTGGTGTTTTAATCACTAATACATTGAGGTATAATTGCCATATTGGGTTTTTTAAGGAAATATAGTGTGTAGTTATTCAAAATTTAAAGCAAAAAAATTGATGTACATGCATCATATTAAAGTCAAAACTTCATTCAATTCATCTCCAGGAGTCAGATTGTCCTGTGTCTTATTATATGCCTCAAGCAGTTATCCATTTTATCTTGTCAGCATAGAACAAACGTAACTATATCGTGTGTTTTAGAGTATTCCAATATTGGATTTATTAACAAAATAACGGGCAGCTATATCTGTGACCTAACCGAACCTCCCAGTCCGCTCTCTTTGAGATTTCCGCATATAGGACACGAGCTGGTCCAGACGTAAGCGTGGACTCTTCCAAGAAAATCCATTAAATGAACTATCCAAGATGGTCGAGCATGCGGTTAAGATGCATCAAAGGATAAATCGTTGGAAGACAAAAAATAAAGGTTAAAAGGTACCCACTAAAAATCTATAAATTGCATATTGATAGGAAAGTGAACATATATTTTTTCTGTTCTGATTTGTTCTGCCCACTGATGAAAATTTCACAGTTAGGAGACAGGTGGCGCCAGAAGCTGTTTCAAACAGTCAAATCTCTAGGTCACGCGAATAAACTATTAAGAAAGGAAAGCAAGAAATATTGACAACAAAAGTATATAATTATAATAATTTAGACTCACCAAAGTCTCAAGATTCTCTCAGTGGATCAACGTCTTACTTCAAGCAGTTCCAAAATCAGAATGCCCCAGTAAGATTTGAGAACCACTTTCGAAATTCTAGGATTTGGATCATGAAAAAGAGGCTTTGCCTGAAGCCAAATTCCATTCCCATAAAAAGATAATGGATTTTAATTTTGTTTCACTAAGCCCAGTAAATTGAGCTATAGTAATTATAAATTAACTGAAATACTTTTGGTCATTGAAATGGTGATTGGTTCTGTTAAAATAATTAGAAGAACGAAATTATAATTGAGCTTCTCATACACCTTTCATCGCCAATTAGGGGGCTACTTATCTGGCACTTAATTATATGATATAGAGATGCTGTGTATCTTGTGCCAGTGGTCCATTACTGCTTAGTCGCAGACATTAACATAATAACCTTTGACCGAAACGCCCACCTAATTGAATGAGAAAGCTGTATGCTAAGATTTTATGAATGAATTTGTGTTGTATTACTGTGAATTACTACACAAATGCCTTATACAGTTTCCAATATTTACATCAAACACGACCATATTTGTCTAAAATATGCATTCTCTATTTGTGCCCCTATAGTACAATAACCACCCTGGCCTACATACTGCCCTTCATCATGCGTTGGGTCGTCATTGAATGTAGTACAAATCTAAAGTGAAACGGAAAGTATAACTAATACCCATGGTTATTTGTTGTCTAGACATTAATTCTAGGATTTTCCATGTTTGCTATTTTATAGTCGACGTGTACAATTCGTGGACATTATATTAACAAAAAGGCTTCTGAAATATTTGTATTTTTACTCAGTTTTATGTTTATCAACGAAGAAACCAAGGTTTGCAGAGTCAAAGGTGTTCGATGTTCATGGAAAAGTATCTCGGCGTTTACAAATTAACGACTTCGAGGCATGTAGGTAAATATACATAAACATTATGATTCTTAAATGGGCCACTTCATGGAAATTTTTCTTTTTTGAAATAACAAGTAGTGAGTACAAATTATAAAAACGGTGCTGTTGCTGTGCAAGAGAACACATTTCAAACTTGAATATTATGGCATTAAACAGTTTTGACACAAATACCCTTTTAAATTATAAGTACATGATTGTTTGATGGTGAGATTTGACAAGACAAAGGATGAGAGTTAGCTAGATAAACATGGCAAAAATAACAACATTTATATGCTCATATTGTTTGTATTTGACAGTTTCTAACACAAATGTGATAAATGACAATAGTTACACGAATAACGAAGAGAAATAAACAAATACATTTATACAGAGAACTGGTTGGTGGCTTGTTGTTAAAAGTAGATCGGTATCCTGGCGCAAGGATACATCTTCGTTTCTCTTTCAGTCAAATTAAGGTACTAGGTTACTTTGCTCCGCTCACCCACCACCACCATGTGAAGGTTTAAATGGAATTTAATTTATCTCATGGGGCATTTATTTTGCCGTAGTTATTAATGTAGAAAACGTATACATGAATATATCAACTGTATGATAGTGTGCATCATGGTGTGATCAGAAAGGCATGATCTTATCTTTTTTACCTAAGCCCAAATTTGGCAATCTGAATTTTAATAATTTTAATAATTATTTAAAAAGCAGAACAAATGAATTTATTACAGGTGATTATTGTTATTTTGCATTTCATTAATCTAAATTAGATTTTGAAATGTAAATATATGCACAGTGGCTCCCTCATTTGATATGATAAGGAACGTTTCAGGTGGGGGGGGGGGGGGTCAATTGAAGTAAAAGCTAGGGACCATATCAAACTTTCACTATTTTGGTACTGGTTGAAAATATTCTATTCAGTTTTACTTAATCTGAATTTTAATAATGAAAGCAGAACATATGAATTTATTACAGGTGATTATTTTCATTATTCATTTACAAAATCTAAACTGGATTCTGCAATGTTAATTTTGGCACAGTGGCTCCCTCTTTTGATACGATAAGGAATGTTTAAGGGGGAGGGGGTCAATTGAAGTAAAAGCTAAGGACCATGTCAAACTTTCACTATTTTGGTGCTAATTGAAAAGAATCTATTCAGTTTTACTTAAGTAGAGTTATTTTGAAAAACAATCAAATGAATGTGTGTTTTAGAGCTTACTATTTTGATTTAAAGTGTCTTTTTTTGACAAAGCCATCAATAAAAAATGAAATAGACATAGACAAAAATTCCCTATTTATAACTTAACATCATAAAATAGATATGCAAGTAAGGTCCACATCTACCATAAGACCAACAGATAGTCTCATGGTCATAATTTTCGTTTGTGTTTTTTAGAAAAAAATGTAGAATTGTATGTTCTCTTTGCAGATGCATGCCTTGATGACAGGCTTGAAATCCTGATTTAGAAGAGAACTGTTGGTTTCTTTCTGATAAAGGCATTCACAAGATGCCAAGATAAAACAACCCTTGACATTGGAAAGACAATATCGGGAAAATAACCTTCAGTGAAGCATTATATGGAAAACATTTCTGTAGTATGACAGTACTGCCCACTATTGAGACAAACTATTATTAATACCTTTGTTCTTGTATCAAGTTGTATACTCTAGAAACTTGTTTTCAATTTGTATAGATACATACCAAAACTTGTTCATATAAGACAGAACATATAGTTTCATTGCACTGAGGTTTTATGTGGTATAATTATGATATCTTGAATTTGATCTTGAATGCTGTTTAGATCATGAAATCAGTTTGATTTTAACTATATGTACATAAACCTAGTTATATAATAATGGCGGAAAGCATTCATTCAGTTGTAAAAGTTGTCCCTTCATTGGGTAGATCTTGTAAGATTGGTGATGTCATTGATTGTTGTAATGATACTATCGTGTCAGGTGAAAAAGTATGGCCTGAAATTGGTAAAAGTATTGAGAAGGAACTTATTCAAAAAAGTTCTGTGAAAGGTTGCAGTTCTATTGATGAGTTGTATGAAAGTCTTGGTGTTGATGTCAGCACCAGGATTCATGTTGATCTTGGTTTCATTGCAACTAAGGGTCTTGTAAAAAAAACTTTCTGTCTTAATGAACAAGAAAGACAGGGGTTTGGTATGGCTATCATTCATAGATATAAAACAAAAATGGAGTTTGTTCTTGATGCTAACATTGGAAACTTGAAGCTGGAACATGTAGCAACACTTCAATCCGGCACTCACATCATTACTGGAATAACGTATGGCTGTTACACCATATTTTGGAGCAAGGAAGGAGGAAGCTTACATGACAAACAAATTAAATCTCTGGAAGACCTAGAGGATTTTGCCAAGACATATCCTCACCGTGGGAAGATTGTCAGTGACGTCAACAGAGATGAGGAAAATGGCACAATTTTAGATGGTATTCGCCATATGAAAGATGTGATTGAAAGTCTTGAACAAGACCAAGAAAGACTGTCTGCATTTCCTTTACTGTTTCACCTCTATCCTATTGAGTATCTTGCAAAAATAGGAGCAAGAAGTTTTGTGGAGATCCCCACACCCATCGCTTCAAAGGCCATAAGAATTCTGGATGAAAGCAGGGAAGCTGAATATACATACAGTAAACTGCAAGCTTTCACTTTCATCAAAGAGTCCAAAGCAATTCAAAAGAGGCTTGCAGATTTCAAAGATATCAAGCAGAAACACACTGAGGAAAATAAGGAAAAGTTAAAAGAGCTTGTCCAAGCTGTACACCAAGGAAAAGACAAAGAACGAGAGCTTGAAGAACTTCTCAATTTAGTAGAAACTTCCCCTTTCAATGGGAAGACTTCAAAAGGCTGGATATCCCTAAGAAAAATAGAGTTTGAGTATTTACAGAAAATATTTGAACAGTTTGAGAGTGTTCCTGTCGCCCATACAGCACAAAGTCTGAAGAAAAAGATAGAGTCTCTTAAAAATGATCTTGTTTTATGTTTCGTTATTCAAATTCCAAACAAAGACAAGGTCATCGAACAGATGAGACAATACCAATATGAAGATGATGATGATGATGATGATGATGGTGATGGTGATGAAGAAGAGGGACTAGAAGTTGACTCAAAGATGTGGAAAGATCAATTAGATCTGAATTTTGATTTGAACAGCAAGAACTTCCACAGTCTGATAGAGAGATACACAAATGATAAAAAGATCAATTTCCTCATATCATTTGAAAAGATTGCAGAACGTGCAATGAGGTCAGTCATACAATTGTATCAAGATGGAAACATTATTGACAGAGGTTTCATGCCTCTATGTCAACCGCATGGACTTGAAGCAAAAGAATTGAATGACACCCGTGTAGAGATTAAATGGAAAGTACACGAGGAGAGCTGTAAGAAAGAGGAATACAAAGTTATGGTCAAGACACCAAACCAAGATATGAAAACCTACACTACAAAGAAAGTCTGCTTATTGGTACCAGACTTGAAACCTGAAACAGATTATGATGTTCAAGTTGTTGCTTGCATTGCCGGTATTGAAAGTGAGTGGAGTCAAGCATGTAAGGTCACTACCCCTAAATCAGATGTCACTAGTCCTCCTGGACAACCAGTTTTTTATGAGCTGACTTATCCACAGGCAAGGCTGGAATGGTCCGAACCAGAGAGGGTGTCTAAGCCAATATTGAAGTATAAGGTTTATGACTATCAGAATATCCTAAAAGAAGTTGATGGACAGACGCATCAGGTGGGCATTGATATTTTGCCAAATGATATGTATACATTCACAGTTCAGGCTGACTGTGGGGAATATGGACTGAGTAAACATAGCGATCCAAGTGAGCCTTTTTTTAAAAAAATGTCTGACAGTGACATTACAAAAGAAGGCATCAAGGCCAAATCCAAACTTCTCTCAAACACCTCAGATTCACCAAAAATCTATCTTCTGAATCTTGAGACAAATTTCAGCAACCAAAAGCTTAGCAAGTATTCTTTTGGGATTCCAAATATGGTTGAAGAAAGGGTTGTGATGTTCCTTGGCGCAACAGGGTCTGGAAAGACCACCTTAATTAATGGAATCATCAACTACATAGTTGGTATTAATTGGAAAGATGACTTCCGTATAAGGCTCATCCCAGAAGAAGAAGGAGTGGGAAACCAAGCTAAGAGTCAGACCTCTAAGATTACAGCTTACACCATCTATCATCAGGAAGGTTTCAAGATCCCATACACCTTAACTCTTGTAGACACACCTGGCTTTGGAGACACTTCTGGAGTCATGAGAGATAAAGAAATCATTTCACAGATGGACCATTTCTTTAGGGCAAGTGATGGATCCGGTTTAGATCATCTTGATGGGATTGGATTTGTTACACAGTCTTCATTAGCAAGACTCACTCAGACCCAGCGATACATATTTGATTCAATTCTGTCACTCTTTGGCAAAGATATTGAGAAATACATATTCCCTCTTCTGACCTTTGCTGATGGAAAGGAACCCCAAGTCTTAAGCTCTTTGGAAGCTGCTGAGATTCCGTTTGAAAAATATTTCAAATTCAACAATTCAGCCCTTTTTGAAGATAACAGAGTGGAAAGCAAATTCAATAAGCTTTTTTGGGAGATGGGGGAATTAGGGTTTGCAGAATTCATCGATGCCATCATGATGGTAACACCGCTGTCCCTTACTTTGACTAAAGAAGTTCTTTCTGAGAGAGAAACTCTAGAAGTCCAGGTTCAAGGGATACACAAAGATGTGAGACAAGGATTGAATAAACTTGAGCAGTTGAAGACTGAATGGCAAGTTTTAGAAGACCATGAAAATGAAATAAGAAGAAACGAAAATTTCGAGTATTCTGTAGAAGAAGAAAAGACGGTCATGGTGGATATTGAAGCTGGGAAGTATACAACTAATTGCATTACATGCAACAGAACCTGCCACTTTCCTTGCACCATTCCAAATGATGAAGATAAAAGTAGATGTGCTGCAATGGAACAGCCTCTATTTTTAGGATGGTGTCAATCAAATAATGATATATACTGTGGAATCTGCTCAGGTAATTGTTCATGGAAAATGCATAAAAACATGCAATACACCATCGAAATAGAAAGAGTTACAGTTACAAAGACAGCAGAGGATCTGAAACAAAGATACCAAACAGCTCAAGGTAAGAAGATCACCCATGAAGAGATTTTAGCCGGAATCATCGGTGACATACAAATGTATCACATGCAGGTTGCCTACAAAACAATAGAAATTAAAAGATGTGTTGCACGTCTGCATGAAATAGCATTGAAACCGAACCCTTTGTCAGCAGCTGAGTATGTGCAAATCATGATAGAAGCAGAAAAAACAGGAGGTCAACCAGGCTGGCATGAAAGGGTACAACAACTTGAGGAGGTCAAACAAACGACAGAGTTCATCGATCAACTTGTCAACAAAGGGCATGACCCTTTTCAAGATTATGAAGATACCATTCAAAAAGTAGAAGAGTATTACAGACAGAAAAAGGCAAGAAAGGGTCGATTAAGAAGATTTTGGGACTATGTAATTACATATCGCTCCACACCAGTTGCTGTCCCAGCAATAGAATATCCATTTAAATCTGAGGAAGATGACACAGAGGTCTAAATTGTATTTTCAATGCTAGAGTGATACTGAATATTAAATAACATAACATGGGGATCTCTATGCACTCGGTGAAACAAATATGAACTATTGAATGTTGTGGCTTAGCTTATGTCAGATGATCTGTATAGATGTAGAAGTTTAAGCATGATTTCAGAAGGGAAAAACTAAGGCCTTGAAATATAGAATCAGCCTTGATGCAAAAATTGGCAGCAAGGATTTTTGGGTTTCATGCCCTATATCTGGCTGATCTTTCAAGCAAAATACAAGTTTGATTTTCTTACTTTGAAAAGCTAGTTCTGACAGATTACTATTGGAACAACACATAGGGTCCCTTTCAATAGAATCACTTGCCTTTAATTTTATTGCATTGTATGGAAGTTTGGTTATTTAGGTTTTATTTAAATGCAAAACCGTCATGTCAGTGTGATCAAGCCTGAGCTTTAGTTCAATAGCCTGAATGATGTTTGGTAGTTGTTATGGTAAAACCATAGTTATACCTTTGCTGAATAGGCTATGTCATTATGCAAGCCAAAATGTAATTGAGAAAAAAGTTAACTATGTTTATATTCATACATTATGTAAATATAGGTAACTAATATTACCTTAGAGAACAATAGAGTAAACATGTAATGATATATTTAAACAAATATATATTATGGTAGTATAAAAGTATATCTAAAGAAAAAAATATTAAATAAATGAATGAAGCCAGTGCCTTAAATGATATATCTTTGGTGGTTGGTGCATTCTATTTTTAACCATTGTTTGATTTATCTAAGCAATAACAGTCTACACCAATATCTAATTACCATGTGTAAAGTACAATAGGGAACTAAAAGAGAAATAAAATTATGTGAAAACTTTATATGAGAGACATTTAGAAAGAAAAATAGTACATGTATATATATGAATAGTACGTGTCAGAATTGATACAAAGGGATGAACCCTATACATACAGAGCTGACAGATTCATGAATCAAAATAACATTTGAAACATGTTTTGCTAGAAAGCCTGAATAGCTTAAAGCTAGTTTTTCTTGGAGACTTTAATACTATTATTGCTGATTGTGAAGCAAAAAGAGAGTGGAAAGAAAAATGTGAAAATGAATGACACAAATTAAATTGGATAATGCTTTATAAATAAAACTCAATGACAGTGTGTTTGTTTGTTTCCTTCTTTTACTAATTATGGTAGAGCAATATTTAAGTGTTCTTAAATATTCTATATTCATCTATAATATTTTATTACAGTTTTTTTATTCAG
>JAVSBT010099879.1:0-15699 GCA_033118115.1 Pharyngocirrus eroticus
CATCCCAGGTGGTCTAGTGGTTAGGATTCGGCGCTCTCACCGCCGCGGCCGGGGTTCGATTCCCCGTCTGGGAATGAAGTTTTTTATTTTTTCTCTAAATTCTTATCTATACATCAAATTAATGAAAAATATCTATCTATTTGGTCTTTTTTAAATTGTTTGTTTTGTTTGGCTTAGTACATATGTAATTGAATCAATACAATAAATACAAAACTAAAACCAAAATTCATTTTGATACTATTCATTTATTGTAGGAATAATAGATGATTTATCACCAGGTAACACACATTTCGTTTTTAATTATCCTCAAATCTAAGCATCATTTCAGTGACTGAAAACACACATTTTCTTTATATCATTCAGGTGTGATATGACAATACATGGCACAATTATATCACTAATCGATAGTATGTATTGATAATTCAGTGGCTTTCAGTTTCAGTTTGAAATTGAAAATATGTGTTGAGATATAAGATTGGGTGGATTCCCTAGGTCCAAGAGCCATTTTTTGACAGGCAGAGTATATTATGACCCAAATCTCAAAAAAGAATGCAAGAAAAGTATTATTTATGGTTTTAGAACATCCTTAGCTATTTGAAATTACTTAAAATTCAGCGCACTTTATTTAATATATAAAAAAAGACAAAAGAATCAACACTCAAAAATATTTTCCTAACTTTTTTTCAGGAGGCATCTTACCACTGACACAATACCAGTTTACTAAATCATGTATCAAATATGTTATTTGTTTTACCAGTTCTAAAGATCCACCCTTCCAAGGTACTTTTCTATTCATAATTCAAATATTTTGGAGACTTACTTACTTCATCATAGGATCATAAATAAAGCCCATGATGGAAGCCTAAAGCTGAGAAATATACTTGCATTCATTTGCAACTTTATATATTTAGGTTTAATTCTGGTATAAATTTTTAAAAAACTTATTTACTTCATCATAGTATCATAAATGAAGCGCATGATGTAAGTCTGAGACAACCAAATAGGAAGCTTGGATCTTTTCTTTTAAATCACCCTCATCATTTCACAGGAGACATTCCGTGAATACTTATTATAGAAATACACTGCAAATTAAACACTACCATTTCATTCCAACAAATGGTAAAGAAATACAGCCACATGTATAAATGTGTTAAAGCACTGCAGGTAAAATTTTACACTCCATATTTTTACAGGGTTATTTTTACAATTCTTGCTTTAATACCTAAATATACATTACAATTCTTTAAATCATATTTTACATAAGTTGGTTAAAATGTAAACAATATTTTTAAAAAACCTTCAAAACATGATATTTCACTGAGGTTATTTTTTTTCTAGAAACCCTGTAGTAAAGAATTTTTAATAAAATTCTTAAATTTGTGCTTTCATAATATGAATAAATACAAAAACTAAGCAAATGTTATGGATTGAAAAAAAAAATGGTTAAAATAGCAATAATTTCTAACTTAGGCCATTCCATATTGATTAGTTGGTTGATCCCACCGCAGCCACCATGTTATGTACGTTTAATTAACTAAGCGTTAGCACAGTATAAGAAACACATGAGTTTAATATGATCTTTACATGCGCAGTAGGCGTATTACGTAATACTAAATTACTACACCTGTACTGACTGTAGGTATAATACATTACAATGGATATGACCAACACATTCATTCCCAATTGATTTTGTTTTTTTCAAAATTTTGCTTTTTGTCGAATGAAGGCTTGTATATACATTTTCGGTTAGAAATAGAGAACTTTTAAGGTTATTTGTACATACTCCATGTAAATCGTAACACCTTGCTCCTCTCTGTCGTTTCAGAAAAAAAAAGGCAGAGTGAAGTATTATTTACGTTGAAATAAAGAAAACAAATCGATTACCCAAAACAATTTTTTTTATGCCAAAAAATCCATTGACCAACTAACCAATTTGGAATGGCCTTCCAAGATTTTAAGCGAGAAGCTGTGTCAGAAAATATAGATATTTCATAGTTATTCTGACATCTCAAAATTTTGCTAGAAAGATTTTATTAACAATATCTGTCTGGCATAGAGCAATAAAAAGTATGTCATATTCTTGCAGATTCTAACCTTTCTTTTAACTTAAATCAATATCAATCTATCTGTTTGTCATCCTCGGATACATTATTACTGGATGGCACAAAGAAATATTCATTTAGAAACACTTATTCTCAGCCCACTCACCCCTTACTATTCACTAAATGACTCAATGTAATGCATTATTATTCAAAACCACTGAAGTTACATACACAAATGATATATCATACTAAAATGGGTTGAGGAATTGTCTTTCAATAGAAATAATAAGTGTGCATTTATATACATGTATGTGGAGCAGCTTTATATTCATCAATATTTATATTTTTCATGCATACTGCAAAAGAATATTCCTTTTTTTTGAACAAAAGTCACTAGTTGCTTTTTACTTAAACTCAGGTAATGCTCCTAATTTTGGTGGTCTGGGTCGCGACTTATTTGGACTCATATCTTGAGGGCTTCTTGGAGCCTGATAATTTGGAGTCTCATGATGATAAATGGAACCAATAACTGGAACACTGTCAGCCCAGACCTTTGTAAGGGAAATTTGTCTGGTCATATCGCTGAAGTAAAAAAAAGAGAGGAATAATTATTGTATATGTTTCTACATCTCTGTGCCCATCTATAGTAAATTTCTCCTTTAAAGAATATGTTTACACAACTCACCAAGGACGACATCTTTCAAGTTTAAAGGTTGCATATGTGAACACTTGGAATGGATGCAAGATAATCCTCTTACCCTGGTCGATGCTTCCTTGCCTAATCTGATTTTTTTCACATTTGTATCCAAATTCTTTAGAAGTTGCATAAATATGTATGGTTAGTACAATTTGAACATAAAGGAAATTTGTCAATATTACTCTCATAATGTCCAGTGACAAAATGAAGTTTTTCCATATCAAAATTGCAGGCAAAATTCATAGGTATGCACAAAGTCAAAAACGCTATTAATTCAAGTAGTTTAAATTCATTATGATTCATCCTTTGTAGGACTATATCATAAAGGAAATGAGGGTTTTAGCTTGAAACTAAACATTGAGGATTTGATTTGTTTTTAGTCTAGCACTAGCGGTACAAATTTAATTACTATAAAATACAAATACTATGGGATAAGGCAATTGCAGAAATGTAACTCTGGTAGTTTTAAATAAATATGTAAAAAAAATTTGAACCAAACAAACAAAAAATATATAGTAAATCTCCTTTTTTATATACATTTATACAAATCATAAATAATCCTATAACAAAATTTATCTTAACTTGGCAAAACAGACGTACAGAAGTTTAACCCTATTTGTAGTTTGACACTGCAGTATATTACCAGGTAAGAATAATACCTTTCTCAAATCACACATTACATTACATCTATAGAGCACCCTCCAAATTATCCTTACTTTGTGCGTAAAATATCTCTATGAAGCAGATAACATGGGATGCACCTTTATAGTAACAAGGTACAAACATCTAGAGTGCCCAGACAGTATACTCGCAAAAAAGAGTATTGCATGGTATCCCTAGTAAGTTTCAAATTTTTCCATATCCTTACTCATCATGTCCCTTAAAATATAAAATCTAATTTGTGTCATGAGCAGTCACTCTAAGACTAAGCTACACAAACAATTGACTGTCACTTTATATTAATTTTTCACAAATCATTGGAGAAATTGTTTCCAAAATTTGACATTATTAGGTTATAATTGTAGCAATTAGAAAGATTCTATCAGACCTACAAGACTTTTCCAATGATTCAACTTCACACAGGCATTACTTTTCTTTTCTTCCTTTTTAAATCGCCACAGAAGTCTTCAGTAATAAGTTATAATATAATTATAGCAAATTGAAACTATTAGCTCCAGGCTCACACCAGAAAGTCTGTTCCTCAAACATACACTTAAATCAATTTTCAGATAAACTTTTCAAAGACAAAATTTGCAGCAGATATTGTTCAAACTTTGATCATGACTAGATTGTTTTATCCTTTGTGTGCAAACAACCATTATGCAAATTCAAAATACTTATGTAGACCTACCTTTATCAATATTTTTTGGCATATAATGCGTTTTTTGAAAAGTGGCTAGTCTTAAAATTCTTTTTATTATTCTGGTTAGATATGTTATTTTGGATTAATCTACTAAGGCCTGGACCACCCTACAAATGCTTGAAATACCTCTAGTTACTGTATATGATTTGTATGATATTATTCAAAACTTTTGTTCAATTGATAAAATTCTACAAATTTCAGCAAATTTTATCAATAGTAGTTTGTCATGCTGTCAGCTACTGTTGTGTGAATACATGCAAGTTTCTACAAAAACTTTCATTAAACTCTGTTAATACATTTTAACCGAAATTGGGTCATAGCCATTCTAACAATGAATCACAGTTTTCAGTTGTAAGAAAGTAGAAAGATATGTAATGATGTGCTTGTCCAGTAAAACCTGGACTAGTATTGGGATCACTCCAGTTCAAAAGTTCCCATTAATTCAAACGCTAACAAATTATGTGACATGTTGAAGTTGGCAATGAATGAATGAGATGTCCATTGGATTATCAATAAAGCTGAAGTTCCAACAAGCTTATTGGAGACTCAACCAAAGCATTCCTACTGAATTACTAGCTAGTGTCAATATGGAATACATTGTTACACCCTGTTTCAATAGGACTACAAAATAACCTTTCTGTTTCATGGACAACAACGCTTAGTGTAGAAAAGGTATTACCTATGTAAAACAACTACAATCTGATATACAGATTTGCAAGCTAACAATAAACAATACCCAAGCAAACAAAATATTTTGTATTTTATCTATATTTTCTGGACTATGTTACTGCTACTCTAATAAAATCATCTGCATACAAAAACACACATTGCTATGATACATTTGTATCGCTTTCATCATTACAACAGGGTGGTTACTTATATTATTATTCTAGTCAATCTAGTAATACCAATGAGATCACACTGAACCCTGACTTTGGTGAAATAATAAAACAAGTGGGTACATAAAATTCAAACCAACACAGGGTGTTAGGAGACTGATAACAGCTAGTACGCATATCCATGAACTATAAGTGATTATAGAAGCAATCAGGTCAAACATCAACATTCCCTACAAGTGATGGTGCAATCACCTCTCTCCCATTTTGAGATCTTTCTTGGGTGTATTCTCAAATAGTGCAGCTCTGTTTTGGTTCTCTCCCTTCTTGACCCAATGTCCGTAAATTCTGAATGCACCAAAGTCTATGACCTTTCTGAATATTTTGATTTTGTAGGGGTCTTTTTTCACATTCTCTAGTGAAATTGCTGGTGGATGCAAATGTAAAGTCCTAATCCTATTCATGGCTACTATGGTGTAAACAGCACCCTAAAAGTAAAAAAAAGAAGAGGATAAGCACAAATATCTTATAATGTACAATTAAACTCTTTTTAGTAAATATTTCTAACCAAAGATGTATATTTACAAGCCTAAAGAGAACATTTGTCAGTTGCAACCTTCGCCAAACTGATTATTTTGGAATGGCTAAACAGTTTTTTTTCCCCCAACAAAGGCAAAAACATTTCATGCAAGTTCTAAAAATCTCATCATTCTCTTTTTTTGTCATAATTACAGTCTATCAACAAGAGCATTAATTCAGAATTTAATCTGAAAAACAGAAAATCAGTCATATTCAAATAAAAGGAACATAATTATGTAACAGTCTAGAAAACAAAATTACCAAAAAAGGATACCTACAAAATAGAAGTTGTTTAGTTCACAGATCTTTTGATACACACATATTCATAATACAACAAACATAAAACTTTTGCTTGACAGGAGCTAAAAGTTCTTTACAAAAGTATTCACATTAATAGTGAAAATGTATCAATTATCATTATGAGAAATAAAATATTTACCTTGAATACTCTTTTAGGGAAGAACTGTCTCCTCTTTTCTCTCTGTTAAAGAAAAACAAAATAAGGATAATTTATTATGTCACTATGGCAAGGGTAGCTGAACAATTCAATAACCGGTATATAAAGGGGGGGGGGTAGGGGGAAAAAGCATGCAACATCTTCTGGATACTTTCTATGATACCTGTTGTATCTAAGGATTCTGTTTAATGATAAAATAATATATACTAATATCACAATTCTTTTCATGACTAGATTTTAAGTCAAATAGTTAATAGAGCAATGCAATCTCCTCAAACCTAATTACAGGACCTACCAGTAGGTAGAGACACTATGCTTATTCAAAGCGGGTGTCTGTGACAAAATGAAACTAAGTTCAATCCCTGTGACATGTAATGATGTATTAGGAAACATGTTGGTAATTTACAAACATTTAACATCTCTATTGATATTCAGTACATTATGTACAAGAATTATATTTTCAAAACCTAAATGAGCAAACAATTGGCCTTCTAAAATATGATTAGACAGGGTTTTTCACAGAGCAAATCAAACAACTGTAATTATAATATACTCTAAGCTTTATAAGTTATTTCTTTGAATTACATTCAATTGGGTAAAGTAGAAAAGACTCCTGTCTTAAACAAAACAGTCCCTGAACCTTAAGAGGTTAGAATGGTTATTGTTGATTAAAACTTACCCTAATGTACAAGCAAACCAAAGCAAGGGTTAATCAGGATTTGAATTTAACTTAGCAAATTGTCAAGTTTGTAAAGTTAAATTCAAATTTGCAGAAAATTAGTTTTTGATGACGATACGTACATCAGGTGTATTGTGTTAAGTTTGGCTAAAATCTAAATGGCGACTTATATAATTTTAGTCTCAGTTGGATGTAACTTGACAACTTTCAGTCTCAAAAGAGCAGTTGTGGAAACACAGAAGTGATAGTGTGACATTTAAAACTATGACAAATTTTGAAAAAGCTCCCTCCCTTTTAACCCCACTACTCCAACTACCCTATTGCATGTCATAGACTGTAATCTAGGTCATTTCCCCTTTCATTTGAGAGGGGCATCAATCAATCAATCAATCACTCACTCATAACATCAATAATCTATCAGTCAACCAACCAACCAACCAACCAGTCACTCGAATTCATTTTTGTTAATCTAAACATCCCAGTAGGTAATCATCACAAAATTCCACAAGTCCAATAATATTTTTGTCACAACAAACTTGCTCTTTTCATGCAAATGAGTTGTCATAGAAAATGTGCAAAACGGTAGTGAATATCAAAATGTCTCGCTTTATACCCTACCTTTATAAAATGTGAGGAATCTTCTGGTATATGGGAACAAGAAAGCTATATGCCAAAAGCAAACATAACAAAAAAGATATTGAAGAAAAACCAAAGATGCAAAAAAGGTTTGTACATGCTGCAAAGATCTGCTAAGATCGTCAAGAATTGACAGAAACTGAAGAAATTAGAATGTCACTAATTAAAAGTATAATTTTATTTTGCAATAGTACTGTACTTGTAGAATCAAATTGAATCAAACAGACTCACATAATATGTATTTGAATGATAAACAAATTTATACATTGATATCTTACAATTACAGCAAATAAAAAAAACTACTACAGCTGCAATATATTTGTAGTATACTTTTGTACTAACATTTGAAAATAGATTTTGACTTTTAATCGCGATAAAATAATCAAACACTAAAGTTGATCTATAGAAAACTGAATCATAACGTATAACATTGAATTTTCTCAAAAATAGAACTTGGAAATTATTATCCTAAAATGTCTTTTAGTGTGATATAATCAAAATTTTATCACACTAAAATCTTACGATAATATACATACAGCCCATTTTACAGATGCTGATCCCCTTCTAGTTTTAGATTGGGGAGAAATAGCAGTTTGTTTTTCTCTATGGATAGGGTGAGGATGATATTGCAGGCATTCCTTGTGAGCCTGATACTGCATTTCAAACTAGAGTGAAACCAAACATTTACTTGAAGGCCTGTTGTAAAGCCAGTATCACTGTAGTTATTTTGCACGTTGGGGATACACTTTGGGGATATGCACTGCAGGATGATAACACTAACAGATATACTTAATAACATATTTAGCCTAAATTTCAGGTATTTTAAAGTGAATGTTTTTGATATGATGTTGCACTACCTACAATTAATGTGCTTTATTCAAAGAAATTGATTAAAAAAAATAAAGGTTTTAGAAATTTGACAAAAAGCAGTTGTGAATCTTCATTTGTCATAAGCACAGCTTTAAAAGACACTTCATATCCTTTAGATGTTCAAGTATGCATAACAATATGCATTCTGCTAAACATTTTTTATTTTGAGTTTGTTAAGATTTCTTTTATGCATTCCAGTACATTCTATTCCTTTACTTTTATATTTGACATTCAGCTTGATTATGACCTAGGACAGTTTCTGATATTGATAACTTGCTTAGTTAGCAGTAAGCTAAAACCATGTAATCTAGGAAATGATAACTTGAAAATGATCTTAGAAGATGAAGATCTCTGTTCTGGTAATATTTTTTTTTTAAAACAGGTTAGCATTCATTAACATGCAATATTTATACAACCATTACCCAAAACAATGTTGTTATTCCTTATCTAGCTTATAAATCCAGTCAACATTTACAGCCAGACTTGTATTATCTTCCATTTCCTTTTTCTGTTTGAATAATTTGTCATTGCAGCCACACCCTCAAGCAATTATTTTCAAAGCTATGAGCTGAATGAACTTGTATTAGTAGATCTCACAATTTAATCCATAATGATTACTTTCAGGTTGTTCAAAAGTATCACGATAATGTTGCCTAATAATGGATATGAAGTAGTTTTTTATAATCATTGTTCAGTTTTGTGCAGACCTGACTTAACTTTCAATATGTTGTGAAATTGTGAGATGCTATGTTCACCATTTTTTATTTCAAAAGTAGCCCAAAGTATATAAAAAGATACATGCATATTATCTAGTGAAATTAGTTTTTTTTACTTACCTCCTCTCTTTTGAAAAATGGATGAGCAAGAGCGTCTGATGCTGATAATCTTTTGACAGGATCAACTACAAGCAATTTTGAGATCTAAAAATATAAAGAAAGAACGGTCGCTATGGTTAACAGTGAACTTAAACTGTAATGTTGATATTCATTTTAGATAATAAAGTTGATTTTTTTAATTGTAATATAAATTACCAGATTATGCTTCCAAGACTTTAATCAAAATATATGTAAATTACAACACATTACAGTGAAATTAATCTTTATAAAAGTAATATCCTTGCACATATAAATTCTGTTTTGAAATTGTACATACATGTTTGTTATCTCCTAGCTGAGGCCATGTATTACAAACACAAAGTCCCCTCATGATGAGAAAAAATAAACAGTTTTCTCCTTGATCGTTTTCTTGTAAATACACCCAAAATTCAAAACAGCCTACTCTTATATAGGATGTAAATATAGGAACCCATGATACCAAATATATGTAAACATGGTCATCAACAAAGGTTCTCTCATATAGAACAGTAAACACAAAGACCTTGTGAAATGTACGTGCATGAAATTGACAAGTGGCAGACAGGTGGCCTACTTTTGTTTATTGTCTCTGGACAGCAGAGCAATTCTTAATTGCCAAATAACAAAAGAGCTACACATAGACTTAAGTTACTCAATTATGCTAATTAATTACCTGACTTTGTTTACTACTCACAAGAACAGAGGTATTACTCAGTAGTATTGACATTAACTGTTTACTGACATGATTACAAAGGACCTAGACCTTTTGTATTGGATTATTGTTTTTAATTTTTACAACAATCCAACTGGTCAATCCAGCTCCGACTGGTCATTCCAGCACCAACTGGTCAATACTAGTCGCTATTTGTCACACTTTGCTTTGTGTGGCCTACTAAATGTCGAATAAATATACATGCAATCATATTGCCATTAAACAAAGACTTCCCAGGACAGTTGTGATACTGCCCAGATGCCAGGAAATACAACATGACAACGAGGAAGTTTATTCTAATTTTGGCTGAAATGCATAGGATATATCCAGGAAATTTCCTGCTTTACTTCAAAATTAATTCCAAAGAGCCAAATACAAATCAAAAAGAGGATTAAGGCTAATTTGGTATACACAGGAAAGCTTATACCAATCATTGTTATCAGTCACAAAATGTTTCCCCTGAAAGATCTGTTAAGTATTTAACATTAATTTTGTAGGACAGTTGCAAATCTCTTTTAGTGTGGGAAAAGATGAAGAGTTTTTACACATCCTTTTATCTGTTTATTTGTTTGTTCGTTTGTTTCTGGTCCTCTTTTCTCTAGGTCTATCTCTTTGGGTTTTTTTACTTGTGAAGTGGGGTAGGGTTGTTTTTGTCTTTCTTTATTGGAGTGATTTTTTTTACTTCTTTACAAGGATTCGGAAATGACAATTTGTAATTACCAGATCTTTTGGGGGGTCACTGATGTCCATCCACTCAGGAGTGTCCATGCTGTACCGTCCGTCCATGATAGCTCTTAACATGTACATTTGTTTCCTATGCCAGAATGGAGGACAACCCACCAATCTACATAAAAATAAAATGACACTCTCTTAACATTTGAAGATAAAACAGTAATACTATTAACCATACATTCCCCATTTCAAGACACATTTTACATGAACTTCAATCATCTACAGTTCTCCATATACAAAAATAGATTCAAGACATCTATTTTTAATAAGACACACAAGACAAGATTTTAACAGGATACAATAAATAACAAAATCTTTGACAACTAATGAAGTCAATAAAGTATTTATGTCAAGGACGGCCACCTCTTAACATCCTCTTGTTTGATTTACGACCATTCTATCAAAAGTTTTAAGTAGAACCATCTTTCAAGATGCAGTTTCTTCCACATGTATTTTGAAAACGTGCTGCTTAAGGCATAATCAGTAATATGAACTGAACCATATAAACCCAATGCCTGAATTGTTCCCAGGACAGAGGTACAATCACAAAACAAGAAATCTATACTTACAAAGTATACATAATAACACCACAAGCCCACCTAGACAGTGAAGAAAAAATGAAAAATGAAATAATTTTTCTCCTTCCTGGATATATATAAATATATGTTTTATGATTACAGAGAGAATAAAAGTTTCTTTAATACAGCTCCAATTTACATAATAGAGAAGCGGGAAGTTTTAAAACCATTTCAGATACAGCTGAAATATTGTTGGTATCAAATGTACTTGGGTGAAGGCTGTATGACAAGAATAATATCACACATGAAATATCTTGAAATCAAATGGGAAATATTTTAGTACATGCAGACCAAAATATAATTCCTAATGCTTACATGTCTACTGGTATTCCATAGCCTGGTGCATCATCATACATGGAACATTTTAAAACCTCTGGTGCAAGATATCCTGGTGTACCACATAAATCTGAAATGAAAGAAGAATAGGAATAGGAAAACATATTTTATCATGACAAGACATCAAAATTATATGTTGAGGCTTTAACTGGTAACCAAGGGGGGGGGGGGGAGAAAATGGAAAGATTAAGCTATAAAAACAGATACATAAACTGAATGGATAAGGCATGATCCAATGCTGAAAAAAGTTTACTCAGTTGTGAGTCCCTTGTGACTTAACTTATATCTACACCATGAGATTCTCAACTTTGTTCTTGTACACTTTTCAACTATGAAAAGTAAATTAATTCTAAAAAGCCTTGTTATATTTAGACAAGAATGGTGAAATCTCTCATAAGATGTGGACAAAGGGGACTCAAATTACAATAATTATACAGCCATATAGTTATAAGTATAATATGAATGGGTAAAAATATATGCATTATGCAATACAAACAAATATCATAAAAGAATCCCCTGCATTTTATTTTCAGGCATAAACAACAATATAATCACACACAAGATTTAAGAATAATTCATCGAACTCGTATGATCTTATAAAATCAACCGATATCCAATCTTATCCTGATAATGAGGCACTGACTTTGTGATAATCTTTTCTAACAAAGTTGAATATATATTGCAATGCCCAAATCAGAGCAGAAGTAACAAAAAAAATAACACTGCTGGTTTTTTTTTTAACTAGTCAGTTGCCCAATCTTGATAAACTGCATGTAATGGATTTTAATTATCATTTCACATGTGCTTACATGTGCAGAAAAAAATATCGAAGAAAAAGATACAATATAAACTATTTTTGTTTACATTATCATGATGGCATGTTATTATCATTGTGGGTCACTGTACCAATACAATCATGGTCAATTGTACTCTTTCTCAAAATAATTTGGATGCACAGATATATCATTGGACCCCTATAGGAAACTGTCCCACAGAATAAGAATATAAATTAATAACAATTTTAATCATCTAACATTAGTGTAATACGAAGCAGATGATTTGAGCCAGTGTCCTGTTTCTAGTTCTACACTGGTTCATGTAGCCAAAACGCAAATATATGGCAATCGATATTTGTAAATTTGAATCAAATAATAGCCTACTATTTAACACTAACAGCAATTTTCTTGGCTAGTGGAAATTAGCCTATATTGAATACCTTTGTCTATATCAGACCAGGTTATTGACCTAATTTTGACAGTTCAAGGCGGGAGTTCCCATTTCAATATTATGTTATCTAAAATAAAATCTCAGCATCAAACATACCTACACATTCTTCATTATTATTAACATATGTAGCAAATCCGTAATCTGATAACTTTACATTCATGTTGTCATCAAGAAGAATATTTTCAGGCTGAAATAAGAAAAGGCAAAACAAATAAACATAACAAATTTATAATCAGATATATTGTATATGCCATTGTTTTAATGCTTTTATCCTAGGGATGTATTTACTTAAGCTAAAGTCAGTTTATGTCAGCTTTCAAGTGCCTCTTGTACAAATGAATGAGTATCTTATATCACCCCCCCCCCCCAAAAAAAAAAAACCCAGATAATTATTTTTTTAAATCTAAAAAAAGTTAGGAAGTATGAACTTTAAATTAAGATAATTCATTCTTTATGACACAAGCACACTATTCAAAAAATATTTGATTTTGAATAGTGTATTTCTTTTGGCCATGGAGTAAACTTATCAAATTAATTAACTGTTTATGTGTTAAAAAAATATTGCTAGCCCTACAGAAGTTATAAAAGATTTCGAGACTCACTTTCAGATCTCTATGTACAATTTTCTTTGAATGAATATATTCCACAGCTTCTAATAATTGTCTCATAATTTGCCTACAATTCAGAAAAGGAACTTTTAGTGAAAAAAAAGAATACTTTTTATTTATTGACCAAAAAAACCCTAAATACATTGAAAAATACATAATCCCATGAATATCAAAGATGTTCCTGGTTCCTATACCATTGTTCAAGATCTATGCATTAGCTTGGGGAAAGATTTTTTTAAAAGAGAAACTGAAACGTTTTAAGGCACTAAATTAACTCCCGAAAAAATCAAATGCAAATTAATTCATTTAAAAAATTTGCTTTTAAAATTGAAGTCCCAGTGTTTCAATATAATAAAAAAGAATTAAAAAATTGTAGCAAAATATATTAGTATATTTCTTACCTAGTTCTTTTTTCTGATAATGTTACAACTTCAGTGAGGTAGTCAAACAATTCCCCCTTTTTACAACTGGAAAGAAAATTATTAAAATGTATCAACATAATTGAAATATTCTGAACATGACAAAGATAAATTCTTCATTTTTGTCTATCAGATGTATAGCAGTTTTCATCACCTCATTAGGCCAATAGTATACTGTAGTACTCTATTCTCACATGGACAAACACGAGAATCCATTTGTTCTACTTCTTTGCAAGTACAGACAAGGTCATTAACCACAAAAAAGACAAAAAACATAAACCTGTCAACTTGAGGCTAATTTTTTTGCAAATCCCTATAGAGATGCATAGAAGTTTTTCAGTATCTGTCAGTACAATCATGAATTAACAAAAAAAAAGGGTGTCACTTAGCCATGTTTACCAGCATATTATTCATTGTCAGAATTCAATGTGGTGTATACAATGAATATTCACACAAATACGAGACAACTTTATCAAGTATTTGCTCTCAATTTCAAACTCAACAAGTATGGAGGAAAGCCTAAATAGAATCAATTTGGTTTTATTTGGATATTTTATGAAATATATTTTATATTAATTGTACATAAAAGGTGACAGTTAATGGTAGATAATTAATTAACATTGGTATTAGCAAATATAAACTTTCATTTTCAAAACAAGGGAAACTGCAGCAGACTTGATTTAAAATTCTGATAACTAAGGATGGTGCCATTTGAACTTCCAAAAACAGTGCTTCTACTGTACAGATTATATAAATAAAATTGTAACCTAAATTCTCGCTCTTCTGATTATCAACATTTAAAAATCATGTTGATTCATGATACAATATTGATTTAACATAAAGTAATAGTGCACAAGGGAACAATCAAGCTAAAGTTCAACTTTCAGGAGAAAAAAAATACAGATTATATCGGTCATTAGCCTATGGATTATAATTGCACCAATATCCATTGCAATCAAAACATATTGCCCCATCTCAGGTTTTAAAATTAAAGTACTCTTACTTCAAATCTCAAGATTTCTAATAGGCTCAGAAATAGCTCAGAAATATTTATATTAACAGGTGTAGAAACAATGTAATTTCAAGGGGGAGGCCCTGGTGTCAAAGTGGCCTGCTGAGTATGAAGGAGATTAGATCTTTTGCAGGAATGCCCAAAATGGTTTCACAATTAAACAGATTTACCCAAGAATAATAAACTTTTAATAGACTAGTAGTTGTTCTTTGTTGATAAATGTGAATATGAAAAAAAAAGATACATAAAAATTGGTCGACTTTTTTTTATTAAAACTTTTAAATCAATTGTTTGCAAATGAAGTTGAATCATTAAAAAACCAATGCAATTTAAAATGCAATCTACAGAACAGAAAATATAACTATTGAAAATTGTATGAAGGAAAAAACAATAGAAATTGAATTGCCAAAACTCATCAACATAACCAATGAGGCAGCATTCCATGTCTATGGCTGAATGCTGAAGCAAGCTAAAGACAGAAGTGCAACTTCAAGTCGTTTTCAATCATCTTTCTAAGCTCAGGAAGTGCAGTATCACTTTTATTTCACTAAGACCAAGATTGATTATAGCAATATAAAAGACAGATAGAAGGCTGTTTTTATAATAAGATAAATGAGAAAGAAAAGAAAAATGTATCCTAGTGACATTCCTAAAACCAATTTCTTTTGTTAAAAATGCAAGTGTTCATTTTTTTCAGAAAAATACTAACACTGGATAAGGTCTTTCCGGACCATACAGCCTTTCATCCATGGAATTAAGAGCTATTTTTGTAGAATGGGTAATTCTAAGTCTTGTTTTTCCTAAAAATATCCTCGAACTTTGCAGAGCTATTGACTGTTGAATATAATCCAATTCTTCTAGACATTGGATAATCACAGGGGGCTTAATGTTAGTCTTCTTAATACATTTCAGATGTTCATGTTCAGATATGTAGTTAACTGCTGAAGGCAATGTGCTGTCATTGACAGCATGCTGAGGCCTTCTCCTTATGTCTTTAGCAATGATAGAATTTGACCAGAATAATTGAGCATTGCCCTTGTCTGAATTGGTTAAACTTGATAT
>JAVSBT010099990.1:0-31418 GCA_033118115.1 Pharyngocirrus eroticus
GAGTCACAATCAAAAGAATATATCTGTAGTAAATAATATCCTTTGAATGTTATCATATGCCTTAAAAAAATGGATAAAAAGCTGCCATATCAAGGGGTAGATATAAAAGATCTGTAACCAATTTAGAGAGGAAAACAGGGTAGAGCATGTATTGTGTTCTTACAAAACTAAAAGATCAGGACTTTTTTTCATTGAAACTTTGAAATGTTAATGAATGTCCACATTCCAAAAGAAGCCTGGATATTCTTAAGTAACTGTCAAGTTTTACTTATCACAAATACCTTGTTTAACTGATACATGCATAAATAGAAGACAAAAAATAGAAAGAAACAGCTTATAAACAATACCAAAAGATGGTTTCAAATTTTAACATTCATTATGAGAAAGTACACCATATTGACAACAAAAAATTAAGTCTCACAGTATTGTATATAGAGTATTCTAGAAATAATCTTAATTAAACAACATGTACAAATTACTTGCTATTCAAGCCCATTCTGTGTATCACTCACCTTTGACCTTCCTCCACCCATAGCGCCAGTTCCTGCATATATTCTACTGACATGGTCTCCATTCTGTTGCCACATTTGTTTGTAGACTTCCACAAATCTTGTTTTCATTTGAGTTCTGTCAGAAAGACCCATCAATTCTAGTTGCCTTGGAAGTATCTAGAAAGATATCATAAAATAATTTCATACATTAATTATAATTATGATACAGTATGATGATGCTATCCTTTTTATATCTCTTATATTTATCAATTTCAAGAATATACATATTGATATTGGTGTGACAAGAGCATGTAGACAAAGTCTTGTAGAGGTGTGATACATTACACATAAAAGCATGTATTCAATTCTTTTGACCATAAAACTTTCTTATGAATACCTCCAAACCAAACATTGCTTGTACTGCATTAGTTCTGTCAAGACAATCAACACAATTAGTTCTCGATGTTCCAATCTGCTGTCTGCAAGGATCAAAATTTAAATATTAATCTGACTGTAAATCGACAAGTCAACAAAAGAGAAAAGTATTTGTACAAAATTTTAAAACTTAAAAAGGGACTATTGATAGTTTCAAAAAATTATTAAATATAGGCTGTTTTTACAAAAGTATCTGACAATATTATATATTTATATCTCTGGTATTTCTCCAGCTGAATGAAAGCAAATCTTACTTTATTATAGTTGAACCCTGACAGTGGAAAAACTCAAAATCAACAAGCTGCTTTTTCACTTTATCCCTCAGTTTCACAAGATTCTTCTGACTTCCACCTTTACATTCTGAATGCAGGTCAAATAAAACCATAGGGATTTCTTTGCTGTGTGAGGATGCTTTGTGATGATTCTAAAATATATATATATATATCTTACTATCTTTATGAGGTCATTTTTCTTCACAACTGTTCAATCGTAATCAGAGATACAAGTTCTCATACAAGTATTGTATTAAAGTTTCTTTTTATATAAATAAAATGTACACAAACAAACCACAAAAAAATAGCACAAAGTTCTTTCTATCCATCTCTTGTAGACACGTTGATGTAAAATTAGTGAACAAAATGGACCCAAATCTCTATGTACTTTACCAAGAATGATAAAAAACTGGTAGAGAAATTTGTTGTCTTCAAGTTCTACAGAGTTGGCTATGAGTCTACTTGCAAATATTATTGTTTAAACTTTCAATTCATCTTTTCCTTTTTCAAAATAGTTCATTTACCTGGAATGTCTGACTTAGCATGTGTTCTCCTTCTTTGATTCCTAACAAGTTTACAATCACCTGTTCCCCATATCTTTCTCTAAGCAATGACAGATGTCTGTCATAAGCTGGAGCAGAAGATTCATATCCCCTGGACATCTTTATCTTATGAGATCCAACCTAAAATAAGGAACCAGATAAAGACATTTTCATTTCATATTTATGTCAAAATTATTAAAAAAACAGGCAAAACAAGGGGCTTGAAGATATAAATTAAAAAATTCATAATTAATTAATTACTATAGATATTCCTTAAAAGTCGCTCATATGTTGAATTTAGAGGATATTACTAATGAAACATAAACAAAACTTGCACTCAGAAGTGTCTAATCAAAAGATTTCACTGTTTGAAATGTCAAATATGTATGTTTGTGAAATACCTGAAACCCTGGCTGTTCCCAAAATAATGGAACTGATCCTCTGCACTGTACATAAGACGACACATGATCATCCAAGTATATAACCTAACAAATAATTGAAAAATATTTTTTAATGTATTTTGGAATGGCCTTATTTATTTATCTTTTAAAACAAATCCTTTAACATTGTTTTTTTTTGTACAAGCAGTGTGTATGAAACCTGGTCTCAATCTGTAAATGTCCAGCCGAGATATTTATGTCAGAGATTTACAAAACCCAATCTGTGATTCCATCCTGGGCTACATACACTTGCACACTGCAAATGTTGTAACAAAGGCTACCAAACTGTTCAGAGGGAAAGAACATAATTCAGTTTGCTACACAAAATTGCCAAACTGCTATGCAAATTTCACCAGATTTAACATTGCAAAGATATAAATTGCTCTGCAAAATTCTTAAAGTACTATTCAACTTTGAGTCCCTAAATTATTCCCTGTATCTATCCCTGGAGTAGATCTAATTTTCTATTTTTCCTAAAGAAACCTTCCTCTCACCTGTTCAGTCTCCACAAAATTAGCAACATGTCCATCATCATTTACTCCTCTGGTATTTAATCTTGTTCCTGCACGCTCCGAGCTTAGTCTAGATATCACACAAGCTTTCCCCTGTTTCTGACCAGAATAAATTGTTCTTATTTCTACTCCTCCACACATAATTTTTAGGAGCCAATTAGCGCAGTCAATATTGTAGCGTTGTAAATGTAAATACAATGTGCGATTCCTGTAAATAGATGAGAATTGGTAAAATTTACTTCTTGGGAACATTTATGCTTAAAATGTTGGAAAGTATGAAGTTTCACCCCAGAACATTTCTACTTCACCGAACAGCCTTTCTTGACACTGGATTTGGTATTTGTGCTATAAACATACCCATTGCAAACATATTGCAAACTTTGATCAATGTTTGGACTATTGCTCTAGCAGTCAGGTTTGCAAATAATTGACTGTATACTAAAATAACTTTCATATATTGTATGATGTAAGCTCATCTGTGCATTATACTAGATAAAATAAATAACTTTCATATAGTGATTTATAATTTGTGTTATGAATTTCAGTCCAGTTGCTATCAAGGTTTGTTCAAATTAAATAAACTTTAATAATATGTAAGTGTATCTAGTTTGAACATATCGAAACAGTAGATCTAATATTCACAGTAACATAATTATGTTTATCAGCCAGTTAGGAAAACTTTTCATACCAGAAAAATCTATTGTCTGTGTCTTGAGCCTGGAGGCATCGTTGGGCACACAAACTTAGATCAAACTGGGCTCCTTGTGAGGACCATGAGAAGTAGAATGTTCCTGAATTCAACAGCTTTCTAACTTCTACAATAAGATCTTCGTCGTTTGGGGCATTTTGAAGTGAGAAAAATGTAGTTGCTGTTATTCTAAATATTTCTGCACTCCCTATTTTTCCAACAGATATGCAGCCTGTCACCATGATAAGATACAAGTAGATATGATCTCCTAAAAAAAAGGAATACAAACGCATTGTTATAATCCAATCACACAGACTTTGAATAACAAAGTGAATAATTTTCATGAATGTGAGTAATTTTCAAAATTCTTTTTTTACAAGTGATGATTCAGATTTTAGTAAGGATATGTAAGAATGTATTGAATTAAAGGCCAATGTTTTCTCATGAAATATACCTAGTCAAATCCATCTCCCATTAAGTTTTTTCTGAATGAAAACTAAACTAACGTATATATGCACAAGGTGAAGTACTCTAGTAGGACTATATGATATTATTATTAATGAATGGCTCCACAGGTTATCATATCCCCCTCTTGTTCTACCATCATTGATCTATCAATTGATAATGAAAACTGATATCTCACCATATGTAATAGAAAGAACTCCCAAACATCCGTAGGCATCATTTACTTTTGTATACTGTTTCATGATGGTATCTGTTTCCACTTTGGCTAAAAAAAATAAAAAAATTGGCATATTACTGGTCGAATTGATCTAGTAAAATCCATAGCAGTATCCAGGACATGCAGATGAGGTTTGGTTTGAATGATATTAACAAGTACTCATATGTTTCTCTGAGTACTAAGGCATGTAACTTTTAGTTTTAAATCAGCTGACAGTCTGCTGTAGTGTAGGGGGAGACTACTAGGGCTTAAAGCCTTGTAGGCTACTCAACTTCAAGGCAGATTGAGTTGTTGCCTCATTACTCGATTGCATCTTAATTTCTAATCATGTACACTGATACAGGCTCTGGCAGAGGTTATATTTGGGTTAAAATATTACGGGAAACGTTGCCAGTGATGTATTTCTAAAGTATCAGCTTAGCTTAAAATCTAACATGCCTTTCACTTAGATCCCACGAATAAAGGATGTCAAATGAAAAAAAGAGGATATTTTGACAGTTTCGTATGGTGGTCACAACAAGTCTTCTTTACTCAGACTTCTGTCAAAATGCAATTCATTATAATTCCCATTCAGAATACTTACAAAGAACAGCAACAGCGCCAGATTCAAACATAAGCGTATCATCCTGATCTTTATGTTCCAGCAACACACTGTAAGGAGGGTCTAGCTTGTGAAATACACGGAAGCTCTTGTGCATAGCCATTTTAAGAGGCGAAAACAGATAGATGTTACAATTCTCGTATTATGCTTTTCGGGATTTCTCGAGAGTGAATTAATTGATAGTGATTTTGGTAGCTGTACATACTACATACTATAACTAGTATAAATCTAAGGAGATGAAAACGATTGGGGTGTTGAAAAAATGAGTAGTTAAACAAGGACTTTAATTGACCATTAACACTTTGGTATTTTAAACAAGCAACAAGTCATGTGATATTTGTATGATCATGTGACTTTCAAAATGGACACTGCCAGGCAGTAGAAGAATAGTGAAAAGATTTGTTCACTTTGAACAGAATGACACCGTGAATAGCGGGACAATACATATTAACAGTTGAAATATTGGACATCCAATGAGCTAATAATAGATGCTCTAAATTTAAATCTATTGCCTTCTTTACATCTACTCCCAAAGGCCAAACTCCTATTAGTAAAGTAAGTAAAATCGACAATAAAGTATGTGGCGGTTATAATTGAAATACATTTTTATTATGGAAAGCCATTATTATTGCATTTACAGAATGGTTGATAGTGTACATGTGTAATGGTAAAAAAAATTATGTTATAATTACTTTTACAATTTCCATGGGGCATGAAGAGAACCAATATCTTAAAAACTCTATTTGTTAATTCTAAAGAATCTGCCTGTCTCCTAAAAAACTTTCTCATGTAGGAATGTATAAAACTTCATCCTTATCTAAAAGCAGTTGTTATATATTTTTCCTTTCACACATATTTTCCCCAGCAGTTAAAAGGTACACTTAGCAATTAATGTTGAGAGACCATGCTATCTTCATGTCACAATAATCACAAGTTCTGGACACAATGCAATCAATTTGAACTACAATTTGTCATGATTCAATGTTTGACCAATATAAACCAAAAGCTATGGGGAATTATCAAAATTGGCAGTACCGAATAAAAATGATGATTATTTTGATACAAATACATGGGATAATGAATATTTACAAATGAGTCAATGATTTGTTCTGTTGGAGCTACCATGATAATGAATTTGACAACCCACATGAACAAGGAAAATGATGGGACTACGAATGATATAAAAATAAACTAATTCATCTAACCCTTTAGCCGAAACCTACAAGAGATAAGGACCTTAATTACTTTGTCAATGCTATTTACAAGTTGCAGATCAAAGCTGTACATGACATGCATTCTTACAATTGGTCAACATTTTACAGCATTTACTTTCCATGGGATCAATAAACACCTAAATTTTGTGAAGTAATTAGTCCTACAAAAGGTTCAAACTGTATGGAATGTACACCGCTTGTTCAACAAAGCAATGCCATAATAATATACCCATGATTAAATAATAAAACACACTGTTCCACATACATTCTAGGTTTTTCAGACACATTTTAAAGCTATCACATTTTTTCTCTAATATTAAGACCACAAAAATAGACCGAAAAACCAACAAGCAAATTGGTACATTTCAAAAAAAGAATATAGAATTAATGGCATTAGTTTTTTTTTAAGGAAATCACAGCTAAATTTGATTTTTTACCTAAAATTGCGGCACCATAGCAGGCTACTAAGATTAACTGCCTGGCATTTAAAATTCCAACCTAGAAAATGAAAAACCATACATATAAATTGAAGTGGATACATTTATCTGTCTCTTTGGATGAATTCCCATGACCATTCATCAATTGTCCCAATTTGAGACTACATTATTTTGTCCTTTTTAAAATTATTATTTTCAACTTGGAAGAGCAGATCTGGCTCTTTGTGATCCTGATCTTGATTGTATTAATCTTTCAAGCATTGTACGAGCGTAGCGCAGCCTGCTGGCTAGTTCTTTGGCACAGCCATATTTTTCAATGAGATTCAGTTTGTAGGTACGGAAGTCTCTCTTTTCATCAATGTATGTTACAGCTCCCATAAGGGGACATACAATAATCTTGGTATGATCTTGAAAGAAATTGATCTACAAAGTGAAAGAAAAAGAAAAAAATTAGTAAGTACAAAGACTCTATATAGCAATACATTTTTTTGTTCATTTATGTAAACAATCTTTGATTATACAGTGCTTACCTGGAGGGTTCCATTACTTAAATGCAACACAATAGCACTTCTGGTTCTGAACCAAGTTCTTAAGAAAGGTAGGCGCTGCATTTCATCACCATCTCTTGGAGTCATATTTGCACCAGCCTGTACAATGGATGAATAGAAATAAAATAACTTTGTATTCCTTGATGGCTCTGGGTTTCAACTGTTGTATTTTCTTATATTTATTTTACAATGCACAAGATAAAGTTTGAATTCGAAGAAATGTCAATTCATAGTGCAAGTCCAATAATATTAGTATAATTTAAATGTTCATTTATAGGGTAATTTAGCATTTTAAATGGTTCTTCCTCGCTTTAAATCTTCATTAATTCTTTTTATCTTATTGTGTTTTATAGCAATCTCCCATCAGGCTTACCTTAAGTAAATGTTCACTCATGTAATTTCTGAAGTATTTCAACAAAGTAACCTTCTTAGTAAGGGATTCTGGAAACACTTTTAAAGTATGGAAGTATTCTGTCCCATCTCTCTCAATGTACTGGATGTTGCTACAAAAAGGAAAAAAACATAGGGTAAGAATGAATCAATTAATAAATAGATTCCATCAATTAAATTTAATAAATAGATTCCATCAATTAAATTTAATAAATAGATTCCATCAATTACCAGGTAACATTATGATCATACACAGTGGACACTAAATTTCATATTATATTTCAACAATTTGTAAAGTTTATTCACTGAACATAAAATATCATCATAACTATAATCTAATTTTCTTTCCCAATATCTAGTATTGCATCCTGCACTGTCAAACTAACTCAGCCTGAATGTCATTATCATCACTGTTCTCTTTTATATTTTTAGGTATCAGTACTTACTCTCCGTTCTGTGTGAGGATTAGACGAGTGGAATCATTGAAAAGCACTCCCACACTGTTATCACAAAGCTGGTATCCTAACCCATACTTGTCGCTGTAATCTACCCATTTGCTAACCCAATAGACAGGAATTGAGGCAGGCTCTTCAGCTTCATCTGAATAGAAATAACAGATACATCACAATTTGTGAATAAAATCTACCCAGTTCTCATTGAATTTGATAACAATTGCACAAGAAACTTCAATACCAGGGAATAATTTATTCGTAACACATCGCAGTTTGCGAGTCTTTTGAAGCAACTACGATACATTTTCATACCACACATCACAGTTTTGCGATTCAACTTGCTGTATGATTCCCATTGCATTGCAATGTAATATCTAACAAATTCTATCTCTAATGTATACAAACTAGGACCTCGCATTCAGGAACGAGTGCGCGGGTATGTATTATTTGACTATTGACAGATTGTTGAGATATTATTGGACAAGAATATAATTGACAGTTAATAAAAATGATTGTTGTGACACCCTTCCGAATTAGTTTGGTGAATCACATTAATGCAAAAAAGGGCCTTTTTTTGAGAAGAAATGTGTTCCTTTTCATTGTTTCTGACACACGTAACATACTAAAATGATGTGTATTGTCAACATTTTGAAATAGCATAAATTAATGCCTAAAAATTCCTTTTCAAGAGTTTATTCATCTCATTTGAATCAAATCTCAAAGAGGATGAAAACACACAAAGTTGTTTCATAAAAAACAATGAAAAGTTTTACAAAACTTCCACTAGAAGTCTGCTTTTAATTCTCCCAATCTTTGAGATTGCCTATGGGAGCATGGTGGCTGAGTGACAAAGCATGCACCTGGAGATCAGAAGGTTGAGGGTTTGATCCCCAGCCTTGCCCCATGTCTGTGTCCTTAGGAAAGATACTTTTCCCAATTTTCCTTCTTCACACAGGAAAAGTCAAATGGGTACCAGTAAAATACTGGGAAAGTAACCTGCTATAGACTAGCATTCTGTACAGGGGGAGTGAAAGCTCTCAATCATTTGTGCTACACAAAATGCGGGGATAAGCACCGGCCTGATGGGCCTTAATAGCTCCAGTATGGCTTTACTTTACTTTTTCACTTTTGAGATTGCCTAGCAACAAGCGTTCACCAGTGTCAAGGTCATACAAGCTGGTTCTTTGCTGCAGCTTTACTAGTTCCAATGAATAGAGCCATAGTGGTGAAGGGGGCAAGTAATAAGTGTTGTGTTACATGTGCACAAAGTAGATTTGACACTTGCCACTTCAATGCTAGTGACATTCAATGTCTGAAGTGAATTGAAAATTGATATTACCCTAGAAACATAAAGTTTGTTTCAAATTTAGTTTAATTGCATGATATCTTTAGTACGAAACATTACACAAGAAAAAATGATAGGATTTATAATTTCCAGCCAAAAATTTACAGGAAGTTTGAAAAATATATAGATTTCTTCTTATTGAAGTATTATTAGCACCAAAAAAAGGTGATTGTTTGAATAAAAAAGCATGTACTGAATTAATAAATAAATGGAAAAGTAACATAGTTGAATCACATCAGATACAGTTATTCATAGACAAAGAATTCTACAGCTATACAAGTGAAGTTTCTTTATGTAAAATCTTGATTCTCCCTGTATCTTGTGAAAAACAAACCATATGTATACAGACTAGCAATTGATATGTTTTTTCTATGGGTGAATTTATCATGTTAATGTTAAAATCTTTTTTCCTGATTAAAAACCTTGATTAGATTTTATCTATTTATCCAGCTCTATATAATATTTTTTTATTCGTTGTAATTTGTTTGTAAATAAAAAAATTAAGACATCAATTAATGTGTACCACAATACTTTAAAGGGTGAAAAAAAACACTTTAAAAACGGCTATACACTTTCAAAGTTGCATGGCAGTTCTGCTATACAAAGATGGCCGACTAAATTATTCCCTGCATACTACTATGACAGCCAAAAAAATCTACAATATATTACCCTCGTTCTGTCCTAATATCTCAGCTGGCTTGCATGACAAAACTTTTACAAGTTGTTCCAACATCTCTGCCAAGTAGCAGTCTGCGGGTTCGTCATTATCTCCACTTGGCTTTGAAACCCTAGAAACTCTATCGGATTCACATCTGGCATGATCTCCTGACCCATCTTTTCTGATAGCTGATGGCACTCGAGAGCTTGTTTCTGAAAGAGATCAATGTATTTATAAGATAAAAAAAAAAAGAAAACATTTTCAAATAAGAAATCCCCATGTTGAACAATCCTATCTTTCTTCAATTGAAAACTAAGTTTTACTGAATTCCACATTCATTTCACTAAACATAAGCAACCTCCATTGAATCCCATCTTTGCTATTTATGTGCTACTATTTCCTTACAATTTTATTTGGGAAAATGCACAGTGCAAAACACTCAGGCTTATTTATCAATCAATGTGAACATGCAATAATCCAAAGTTTATAATAGTGTAAAATTAAAGCATTGTTAATCCTTCTTTGCAAATATCCTATTTGTTACTACCGAGATATAAAAGAGCAGAATTATGGGGCTCTAAGGATGAAAACATTTAAAGATCAAGTTTTTTTTCAAATCAGGGATGATATATATATATATTAATGTTAACTACCTGATGTGCCATTTAGTTCATTCAATGGCCTTCTTGTTTCTTGTTTGAGTTGATCAAATCTAGGTGCAGTAGTCAGACAACTAGTTGGAAGACCACTTGGCAGGAAACCAGATTGGAACCATTCATCATTCAAGACCTCTTCCATAGAAGGTCTTTTAGTAGGGTCTGCCTGTAAAAGTTTCTGGATCAACACTTTGGCTGTTGAAGAGACTCGAGCAGTAGGAATATGATACTCATTCTTTTTGATTCTTGAATAAGTGTCTTTCAAACATGAAGTTTCAAAGGGGGGTTTTCCACACAACAAGGTGTATCTGAAAAAATTGCAGAGATCAAAATTAGTCTTGAAAATGTTTAACCAGACAGAAATAAAAAAATGGTACATGTACTAACTCTTTTCTTAAAAAAGAATGACCATGATACATACACAATACATCCAAGAGACCAAGCATCCACTTCATAACTGTGTCCTTTCTTTCCAAGAACTTCAGGTGCAATATAATTGGGTGTTCCACACAAGGTCCTATAAAAAAAAAGTAATCGGTCAACTCACAAAAAGTAAAAGGTAAATGTCCATAAAATTCTAAATGCACCCCATGCCATCATAAATGACCTTTACGGCTGAACAATTATATAACAATACTCTGTCATAATAAAATATTCCTGGAACTGTAATTACCAGCAGAGGTCAACTTTCAGTGATTACTACCATTAAATTACTAAATGTTGTAAGTAACCACTTGACAAAGTGCCACTTATTTCTATTTATCACTTTTTATGACAATTTGCCATGAAACCTTAGTTACCAAGTCCATAAATGGTATCTTGGAAACACATTTGTTAACTGATAGAAGTGTCAGAATAAATTAAAAAAATGCAAGTAGATTTATTAGTATATTTAATGTCCGAATAAAAGATGTTTGCTTGTTTTGGCAATTTTCTAACAATAATTCTCTGTATAACATGGGAGACAAATATTCAAGTGAATTTTTTGATGAATAATATCAATTCTTTTATGAATCATTTGATGATTACAGTGAAACAGTTGGTGTCATATTGAGAAAACTTGTCCAGTGTATGATGCAATAAAATGCATATTTGAGCTTACCTTTTTCTCTCTCCTTCATAGTCTAGTTGTGTAGCCAATCCAAAATCCCCAATCTTAATTTCCATCTCATCATTTAAGAAGAGGTTGCCCAACTTCAAATCTCTATGAATAATTCTACGTTTGTGAAGATAATCACAAGCTAACACAACTTGTCTTGTGAAATATTTAGCCTCTGGTTCTGTTACTGCCCTTCTTCTCTTGTGTAATTCCATAAGAGACTATAATAAAACAGACAGAATTTTTAATAATCTATGGATGCCCACTGCTGCATACAAATAAGTATTATTTCCCACTTAATTGCTTCATTCTCTATGAACATTTTCATACTCTTTTAGGTGTATGCTCAATTAATTACAGAATAAGTTAATTATTGAAGCAAACTGAGCAAAGCCACATGGAAGAGCTAAGAAGAGTAGACTTACACTGATTCTTACAAATTAACCAATCAACATGTTACCCATGTTAATCTCTGTCTTATTTTGTGTGTTATCAAAATATCTACTTTGAAAATCACTGCAACTCACCCTTCTCCTGCACAATTCAAGTAAAATATAAACATTTTCTGAGTCTTCAAAGAAACCTTGAAAGCCAACAATATGTTTGTGTGTCACTGCCCTGTGAATATTGATTTCTTGGGTCATCTGGAAATATTAAGCAAATGAAAATAAATAAATGGCATATTTGAATAGATTATTCTATTTTTACCATATAAATAAGAATGCATACAAAAACTAACTAGATAATGAACAGGCAGGTCAACTTTAGGGCTACTAACTACTAGAGGGACCGAGGGACTGACCATTTTTGCCCCATTATAAAGTATAGGGTGGGACCCTTAGATATTATGAGATTTTAGCCATTTTCTTAATAATCATGTTTGCAGGTCCCTCTGAGAATATAAAGTAAATCGATACCTGACTACATTTGTCGATTTTAAAAAGAAACAACACTATACAACTATCTCGCTTCTCAGTAAATTGTAGTTACCATAGCAAGAAATAATCTGCAATACCAAGGTGTTTTTTTACCAGGATATGACACTTTATTTTGATAGTTCATAAACACCTCACAAGAACAATGACTTTAACAATAGTTTACCAGACATATCATTATTTTCTCACATATATGATATAATGTCAAAGAAAAAAATCAATCTCACTTCTTGAAGCTTTGTGTCAATATCCTTTGACATTTTGCCTATCATTTTAAACAAACATACTGTGCAATACGCATAAACAGAAAAATAAATCTCACCTTTTCTTTTTGATGTTGCTTGGTTAACAGGGATTTTGACACAATTTTCCCTGCATAAATTTGTCTTGTGTCTGCATCTGTCAACTCGTAGCATTTTGCAAAACCGCCCTATTTGATGAAAAATAATACATGTAAATGTTAACAGCTAAACTAAAAATACATTTTCTAATTTGGAAGAATTATGTCCAATTCCATTTTCTATTACTTTGTGTGCTCGAACATAAATTAAGCACATATTTTCAATTTTGAATAAACAAAAAGAAAACATTTCATCAAATTTAAATCCATCCGTAACTGACATATTGTCAAATTTGAAAAAAAGCACATGATAAATAACCCATCGACGAAATAAAAAAAAGTGGTTCACAACACAGTTATAGTACTTTATCAAAATGAATTTCTATAGATAATAACATACATAGTTTTCAATAAAACATTAGTCATTGATTCAGATGTAATCAAATAGGTAATTTCCTTACCTTTCCAAGGAATTTGCCCTTGATGTATCTTTTGTGCGATTGTGGATCTATCACTGTATCTGGAATACGATCATCTCTCACTCTTAAATCTTCTTTACGACTCATTTTTGCTCTACAGTCTTATACTATTTATAAAAAATGACGGATTAAGTCAAAAATATGTCAACATCCAGATAAATGTTGACGATTTCTTCTGAAGTTTCTAATCTCCTTGCACTTCACTGTGACTTAAAATGTATGTGGATTCAAATTTGGCAGAACCTGACCAGTTTAATAAACCTCTTGTGATTGGTCGATGCTTTCCTATTGATAGATATGATTGGTTGATTCTTTGTTTTGGTGAGACATCTGGCAGATTTTTTTTGAACTATCCAAGGCAGTGCTCGTTGATTGTTAGAAAACTTTTGTTGAAAGATCTTAAATTTTTACTTTCAGTCTTTAAAATAAAAATAAAAGTGTTTTTTCTATTCCACAATATGGTTATGGTATTTTTTCTGTCTCAGCATTTGAACTGACGTTGTCACGGTTTACCTGTCGAAACAAGTAAAGGGCTTTAAATCGACAGCAATGCCATCTACATCCGAATACACAAAACAAAACTTCCGGAGGTGAACACAGTTATATTAACGTTTGTTAATTTGTCATTGATATAAAAATGTCGATGCTGGCAGAGCAACGTAGAAAGCAGAAATATTCCACAGATCCCAGAGGCACGAATTGGAGTCGAGGTAAATGTCATGCATACAACGTTAAAAAAGTATACAACATTGAAGTATCTTTTCATCACAACCTCTAACACGTGGACTGAATTTGTGTGTTTTGACATTAACTATCAAGTTGATAGTATTCTGATTTCTTGCTGTCAATTCTGATTTTATGATAATGATAATGACCAAAATAAATCAATTAGACATACGTCATTCACGATAAATACTTGACATTTTTTTAGGTAATTTGTGTGATTTCACTTATCTAAATTCTATCAAACATTAAAGTCACATATGAGTATTAGCCCCCCTCCACCAGCATTGTAGTCAGATTAATCATTTACGTTAGAAAATATTTTGTAAGCCTTTTTTATGTTAGATCCTGACATGTCACAATAAATATGTAAATTTAGACAGAGCCAAAATTCTAAAGTCAGATGTTGATGCCACGATTTTCTAAAGTAGTACCACTATACTATCAGTCTATCATGGTTTTGAAACGTAATAGATTATATTACATTATTCTTGGACTTGGTAACAAATTGCAAGCAAAAGGAAAAATTCAGGCTTGCAGGAGAATTAAGATGACAATCTCTACATTTTTGTATCTCCTCTCATTATCAGATGAAACCAAAATTGGACAAAAGTTGATGGAAAAAATGGGATGGTCAAAAGGGAAAGGCCTGGGTGCAAATGAGAATGGTAAAACTGAACATGTTGGTGTGGTATTCAAGGGAGACAATCTAGGTAAGATGTAGTGTTTATGCAAATGTTTAAGCAGGTGTCACAGATTACAGAGTAAGCACTAACAGTAACAGAAGAGTACCGAGGAATCTGTGTTACACGGTTGTACATGGTGCTAATTTATCAAAAAATGAACTGATAAGATGCAGGTGAGTAACACACAAAACAGACATAAGGTAGGTAAAACTGTGTAACTAAGAGATATGTAGCTAGTTCATCGGAGTGTACCTACAGATGAGTGCGGAGTTTATATACCATTTGAAAAACAGATGAAACATTCAAGTAACTGGTGGCAAACAGATATACAACATACACGTAAAGTGATACAGGGATCATGTAACAGTTGACAGATCGGTATATTTGACAGTTTTGTTGGTATTTATTTATGCAGCATGACAAAATGGGTAAAACAGTTGCAAAAAACAGGCTACCCACTTTTTATATGAGTGATTTCTGAACTCAAATGATAAAGGGCAACATAATTCATCTGTTCTGGATTTGTATTAATTGAAAATTTTCTTCTGACTCAACTGAGACTTACTTATTCTGGATTTGGTTTATGTTGTTATTCATTCGTTCCAAACCTGTTACTCATAAATACGAGTATACAACAGACATGTACCTAACATATAACATAAGTGGAACGATAGTATAACAGGTGAGTACTGTACATGTAACAAGTAATTGACTCGTTCGTCACAAACAGACAATTTTGTGCAACACAGAACAGATAAACCTTACAATCACTGAGTACTGACTAGTGTACTCCTGGTCAGAACCAGGTAAGGGACGTATTCAACGTGTAAGAAACAGATAGGCCATTTTTTACTTGGTACTCGTCTGGTAGTGCTTAATCAGTAAAGTGGAACACCAGCTTTATTCTCCATTATAATTTACATGTAAAATTGTACTGTGACTGAAAAATACATTTTTTGGTGTATTTAAACCCTTGAAAATTACTTTCCACATTTGATTTTTTCCACTTAGTATGAGAAAGACTTTGACAATAAAACTTTCTTTTTTCTTTTGCCCCTTTAACAGGTGTAGGTTGTTCAAAGAAGCATGCAGACAACTGGATAGCCCATCAGGATGATTTTGATTCCTTATTATCAAGCCTTAATCAAGACTATAAAACTCCAAATGATTCTGGTACAGAAGATAATGTAAAAGTGCAGAGCCTTGAAGAAAAATCTAAAGTAGCCAAAGGCAGAGTGCAGTAAGTTTTTGTCAAATGTTTGATTTGGTTCGGTTTTATATGCAACGTATTAGAGATGTTAGGAAAATAAGGTCAAAGTCGGAATGCAGAGTAGAGTAGAAAGTCTCTTTGTTTGATTCCAGCATTGGAAAAAAAGGGGTCGGGGTGATGAGTTGTGTAAGCGAAAACATCATCTTGATTGATAGAAAAATTCAGTAAGTATGAAAATCAATATTATGATGAGTTATCTATAATTAATTTCAGTTACAAGAAATTTGCCAAAGGAAAAGACTTGTCAAGATGCCAAGGGGATGACATGGCTTGCATTATGGGTAAAAGAAAAAGCAAATCCGGAACTTCCACTCCCAAATCAGAGGTAAGATCTAAAGTTCATCTGCTACATTTGGGCCTTTAAAAATGTTGCTTGAAAGAAATTTTTTGATCTTTGTGTATCTAGAATTCAACAAATATGATTCTTTATGATATAACTACATATTTAAAACTCGCAAGATAAAATTGTTTCGAAATCAGGAATTCATTTAAGGAGACATCAATTGTCATAAAATGCTATCTTTTGCTTTGATATTTCAGGCAACTTCTGGTGCAAATTCAGAGTCAGAACAAGATTACGGGGTACAGACTTTCAATAGTAATACAAGCGTTAAGGACTATTTTGCAAAGAAAATGGCTGAAATTAAACGACTGAGAGCAGGGAATCAAGGTTCACCAGTTCAAGTTTCATGTAAGAAAGAAGATAGTGAAGAGGCTAATAGTGCAGGTGAATCTTCTTGTACAAATTCTGATACACAAGATGTCAATGAAAATAAAGATAGCAAAAAAGCTAAGAAAAAGGCAAAAAAGCCAAAATTAGAAAAAGAGCCTCCAGTGCAGACATCTGATGTTGAAGATGATGGAAATTCAAGTGAGTCTAGTGTAAAGAAAGCAAAAAAGAAATCAAAGAAAAGAAAACTAAGTGATACTGAAAATACAGATTTGGATTCTGAAGAACCTTCCAAACCAAAAAAGAAAAGTAAGAAAGATAAAAAGCTAGAAGTTGAAACTGTTTCTGAAGAAGAACCAAGAAAGAAGAAGAAAAAGAGTAAAAAGCAAAAGAAAAATGAAATAGACAATGAAAAATCTTCAGGAGATGAAGTGGAAAGTCATAATGATAGTATTGTTAAAGGGATTTTGAAAAAGACTAAACCAAAAGTAGACCTAGGATTTAGTGGAGCAAATGTTCTTGATATCAGTGGATATGGAAAGAAATCAGATAAGGCTCCTACTGAAGATAGTCTAGTCAGTGCAAAGAAATCAAAAAAGAAAAAGAAGAAGAGTAAAAAATGATTTCAGAGTCACTTGGTATGCTTAAGTCATTTGGTATACAAAGTATTTTGCAACATGATATCTTTCACATTACACATAAATTGATGTTATACTGTGGTATGTCCATATAGAATTAAACAAAAATGGAACACTTTTGAAGTTCCTCTGTGCCCCTCTTAAATGACTATAGTAAATAATATCACTGTACACCACTGTAAATATTATTAATGATTCTACTTTTAATTGATAATTATTTAGATAAAGTGTCAAAATATATCAAATAATTTAGGGATTCATAATTGATTAGCAGTTTGCTGTAGCTACTTAAATAAGTGGTTTAGAAATGCTCACTACCAAGATACTTAAGCCAGTAAGTCATGTTTGGTCTATCTAGCCACTGTTCATAGATATGTTTCATTGAATGAATGTTATGAGAGAAGAAATTCTGTGGGTCATCTTTAAAAATCACCCATTTCTTTACATGGTTCAAAACTCTTTGCAATCATTTGAGGGAAGTCTGATATAGTAAACCAAAAACTGTTGTTTCTCTTTCTTGATTTTATAAGCCTCCTTTTGTTTCTGTTATGGGGTTGAATCCTAATCTTAATATTCATGTAGATGTTTTATGAATTGTATCAAGGAATGTTAATTTACATTGGAACTTTATAAATGAAGTGGATTGATAACTTGGTCAAGGGTTTTAGATAGTAAAGATTGATAAATTAATTCAATGAAGAAGCATCCAATACAGTTTTTCATGTAATGTTTATAATATTCCTTTATTATTGGAACATAGAAAAATATCTGATATATACAATGACTCCAGCGAGTCTGCATGAAACACCACATTTTGTATAATACATTGTAAAACACATCTTGATCATTTATACATGTTAAAGATTTTGTAATAAATTTTACAATGAGTTTGTTCATTGTAATATCCAATTTTTGGTAATTTTTTTTGTCTTTGTGTATAAATACATGGTCTCTGAATCTTCAGTGATTTTTTTACATTTATACTAACATAATGACTCTTAATGAAAAACTCCACACTGAAGAAAGTTCACTGGACACATTTAACAATTACACATGCTCACAAACACTATCTTTCCACCACCATCAACATTTTTTTGTCCATTTTAACTCTTCCATGTTGGACATTTGTTTACTTTTACACAAGGATGTGTTTACTGGGAGAACATACAAAATTATGAAAACATTTAATACCAGTATTGGAAAAAAAACCTTTGTTAATCAGACTGTGGGAAAAAAAGAAAAGTTACACTTTCCCATGATTGCCTCTTCCAATTTCATTTGTGCTCTATTAAATTCATGTAGCTATTTCCTAGCCTATTCACAATAACATAGAATAAATTTTGAAATCTTCTATATACTCCCCAATACCAATTTGAGCAGCAGAGAAAAGAAACATGATTTGTCCAACAGCTCAATTTCTACACATTGTACACAATCGAATGTAATTTGTTGACCAGTAAAACACAATCATAGTAGATTTCATTTGTAGAAAATAAATGCCTTTACAAACATTGGTAAAATGAAAAATATTAAAAATTCAGACCACATCAAACTTGTGAATTTGTTCCAAGTACATTTCAATTTTTTTTAAACATATAAATATCAAACCTGCTATATTTCTTCTGTTCATTAGCTACAGCAGCAACATAATGAAAATATATCTAATCTACAACTAGTTTCATCTCTACAATTGTGTGCAAATGTGTAATACTTCTATCCAACACATGGACAGAGGCTTTCAGAAGTCATGGCAAAAGAGGTTATGTTGTAGATACTAAATCTTTTTAATTCTACTTGGTGGTCAAGTTAGGAGTAAAAATGGTAGTACACAGATATTCAATGACTGATAGAAAAAGTTTTGTAACATAAAATCTCATTATACTTATAAATAATCATCCCATTCATAAAACTGCTTCATACTTCCATTCATGCAGTTCATATTTTACAAAACAACAAGACAAGATTCTCAACATCAGTCTCAGAAGTTACAATTATAAAATATAGAAACCTTATAGCTTCATAAATGTATACTTCACTTTTTAAAAAATAATACATTGGCACGAAGCCATTTTTTTAAAAACTCAATGATGTCTTCCATCTGAAGTTGAATTTGGAAACACATTCTTCCCAACTTTTGTCAGTCCTAGGCTCACTATTTTGTCATATCATGTGTTCATAATTCTACTTTTATTTTTTTGCAGTTATGGGTATACAAACCCTATGATCAAGTCTACAAGGCAGTATAAACACTTTTGTCAACTGTTCAACATGACCACTCAATATGCATAGACTAGAAAAAAGTCTGAGACTTAAACATTACATTTCTATGCAAGTATTTTTTTAATGTACAATTATACAATAAACTTTTGCAGCCTATTTTTTTTACAGTCTATCATTGATGTCAAATTTATCATTGCTTTATGTATACCATGGACATCTTTGTCATTTGTTATCAATCAAACTTTTTCCTGAGGTAGCACAATATGTTAGTCCATTTATACTATCCCTAAAAAGAATTGAATTAATTTTTGGTGACCCTGGCACCAACAGATCACTGCTAGAAGAAAGTAACATCAACTCAAACTATCAAAAGTTTTCTTCAGGAGAACTCTAGTGATCTATCAGCTCTGCCTTGATCTATCACGACCACTTTTTTACTTTAATTCTGGTACATTTTGATGTCAAAATTCTACATCACATTGATTTGGACAACTTTAAACAATACAAATATGAGATCCACTGTATGCAATATTTGTTAACACAGAGAGGCTATCTGCAACACTTATTTTTCTTTCTTTTGGTATGACAGAGGGAGATTTTCTTGGCTTTCCTATTAAGGCATATTAGGCATCATTCCCATTGCACTGTATTGACCAGGATTGCCTGGCATCATGGACCCTGGGCCTCCCATTTGGCCTGGTCCAGGCTGCATCATACCACCTCCTGGACCCATATGACCTTGATGTCCTACCATACTTTGCATTCCTGGACCCATCATCTCAGGTCTTCCCATGCCAGGACCACCCATCATGCCAGGTCCCATACCACCAGGGCCTGCATGTCTAGGTACCATGTTGGGATTCATACCCCTTGGCCTTCCCTGAGAATATAATTGTTGTTGAAATTGTTGGAAACCTTGACCAAGGCCTCCTGGTCCTTGTCCCATCATTGATGGATCAGGTCCACCTGGTGGCATACCACCAGGCTCTGGTCCCATTGGGCCTCCAGGCATTCCAGGTCCATGGCTACCTTGCATTGCCATGTGTTGACTTTGCATCATTTGGCTCTGCATCATTTCAGCTCTTGACATCATCCCAGGATGACTTGGAGGTCTGCCACCAGGGCCCATCACTGAATGAGGTACTCCATGCCTCATACCTGAAGGTGGCATACCTGGTCCCATACCAGGCTGACCCTGACTCATGGGTCCACCTGGTCCAGAGGGAGGTCCCCCTGGTCCATACTGCATACTCATTTGCTGTTGTTGCATACTGCTTTGAGACATCATTGACTGTTGCATACTCATGGGTTGTCCCTGTGGGCCTGGGATATTCATCCTTGACATTGGACCCATACCAGGTCCTATCAACTCTGGGCTTGTACATTGACCATATGGACCCATTTTAGAAGAAGGCATCATGTCATTCATATCTTTTCTAGGCCCTCCAGGCATGACTGGAGCTTGAGATGAGGGTGGATTGGCTGGTAAATACTGAATTGTGTTTGGTGCTTTTGGCTGTATCTGTACATTTGCATTTCCCATTGCGACACTAGAGGGCGGTCTGTAGCCAGGACTGTTCATCATTCCTGGGGATGGCATATCTTGAGGCCCAAAGTCTTGTCCCATTGGTGGACCAGATCCAGGACCCATAGGTGGTCCTCCACCAGGTCCCATAGGTGGTCCTCCACCAGGTCCCATGCCCACTGGGGGACCTTGATTAGGCCCCATGAAGCGTGGGTGTTGTCCTGCTGGGTGACCATGTCCAAATTTAGGCGATCCAGCACCACCCATAGGATCTGGTCCCATTGGACCAGAATTCATCATAAATGTTTGTTGTGCACTCTGTTGTTGGGCCATTGAAGCAGAGACCATAGAGCTTGGTGGCATATTTGCTACTGAAGTCATTGTTGGAGCCCCTGAGTGAGGGCCCATCGGATGACCAGCACCACTCATAGGTGGCACCATGTCATTGTTCATTTGTTGTATTTGCATAGAAGGACTGCCACCTGGTTGATTGACACTTTGTATGTTGACCTGGTGTATAGAGAGATTTGCATTCACGAATGTGTTATTTACACTTGGAGTTTGACTTTGGGATTGAGCCTGACTTGTATGTGGTTGCACAGAATTTGGATGAGAATGAGGGGGTCCAGGTTGAGGCCCTGGTGGCCCTGAATGTGATGGGGGATGACCAGAATGATTAGGTCCCGGGGGACCAGACTGTCCGTTTTCAGCTACTTCTGACACCTGTCCCTGAACTTGTATAGTATGGAAAGGTCCACCCTGTACCATACTTTGTTGCATTTGATTTGATAAATGTTCCACACCTTTTGCTAAATCTGCCAGACTAGCCGACGTAATGTTTGTCATAGAACTCTTAGAGCCTGCTGAACTCCCACTTGAAGCAGGTGGGTCATAATGTGTAAGTCTATTAGTTCCAACTTGGGCTTGACTTGCTTGGGGTGCTCCTTGATTTTGACTTGTAGACCCTGTACTGGTATTGGACATAGGTCCCTGTGCTGCTGTGGGCATTGGACTGGCAACACTACCCTTTGGGCTTGGCCCTGGAGCTGAAATGGAAATAAAAAGGATGAATATTGGACTTCTAAACCACACAAGTTGGCATGAATCAATATCATATAAAATCCTTTATTGTGGCAAAGAACTCTGCCATCAACGACAGCTCAACCAATATTGATGAGATAAGTTTCAGTTCTTCAGTTTGAATTTTATTGTATTACCAATGTAGGTATTTTCATCTGACATGTTCAACTATATATTATTGGTTAGAAAAATCATATAATTATATGCATAACAAAATATTTCAAAATAGATTTTAAAACATGCTTTTAAGCAAGCAATACTAGTCAAAAGTTTTACCTGATACTGATGGTGGACGGGCAGGAGTATGAGGTGTTCTAGGAGCCATGCCAACACTCTGCACAGAACCAGGAGCCTAAAAGAATTGAATATCATTAAGATTAAACATGCTGTAATTGTATACATACAACACATAGATAGGCAACATTATAACAGGGATGGGCATTTTTGTATACACATAAACACAATTGCATTATTATACCCATTTCCTATTTATTCTGAGAATGTACACTGATCAAGTTCGTGGCGCCATCTTGCAACTTCAGTTCTAAACTATGAATTTTAAAATCTTGATGACAAAGGCAAAATCCTTGACAAAATTGGATATTCATTTGGCTTTATTTCAAGACACTATTTCCTAACTTTCAATTGGACGTTCTAGTTCTTAAACTTGCTTAAAAAAGGTACACAATTATAACATACTTCTACTCGCATAAATCCTGACAATTACTCTTATTTAAAAAAAAAGGTTAATAATATAAGCCTCAGGTCCAGATTTGACACAAACAACAAACAAAAAGAATTCTTTGCTTCAGGGAACTATTTTACAAGAGGTCATTCACACTACCTTACATACAGAATACTGTAATTACATCTAACAAGTTATGAAACAGTCAATAATTTGTGTATTGTCTAAGTTAGTACAAGTAGCAATTAAGAAGGTATAACAATTTATTCATACCTGCATAGGTGATGGCGCTGGCTGCTCGGGTTTCTGTTGAGGTGGCTGGTTCACTTTAGACTGATTTTGTTGTGACTGTGAGGGAGGTTGCTGCTGAGATGATGGTGCTGGAGGTTGACTTTGCCTGCTTGGAGGTCTAGCTGGTGACGGGGCCCCAGGTTCTTGATATGCTAAATTCACTTGTTTTGTAATAGTCAATTCTTGCCCTTCAAATTGATTCAAATAACTAAATTGTTGAGGTGAAGGAGCAGGTTGTAATTTTTTATAAAGTTCATCTATATCTTCAGTAGCACTACGTTTCCGTTTTGTTGACTGAGCATATGAAGGTGGGGGTTTTGTGGGTCCTGATGCATTAGACGTCGGTGTCCCTGGAGCTAGTAATTCAGGATTAAATTGTTCTGGATTTCCAGCTCTGTGTATAATTGGCATTTTTCCTTGTCTCATATCGTCTTTAAAAAACATGCCACCTGGTCCTCCAGGACCATTAGGATCCATAGGATCATAATTTGGCCCCATAGGACCTCCTGGTCCATTCATAGGACCTCCTGGTCCATTCATAGGACCTCCTGGTCCATTCATAGGACCTCCTGGTCCATTCATAGGACCTCCTGGAGGAAAGTTTGAATTCATGCCTGGCCCAGGCATTCTCATACCTCTGGATCCAGGGAACATGAATTCTGGATTGTTCATATTTGCTGAAGGAGAAGGTTGTCCTGTAGACCCTAAGGGGTGGGGTGATGGCAGAGGGCCTGAATTAGGTGAGGTAGGTGACATGGGTCCTCCCATTCTTGGTGTAAAGTATGGGGGTGGTGGCCCCTGACCTTGAGGCATAGGCATTCCTCCCATTCTCATCTGTTGCATCTGATGCATCCGCCTTTTATCATGATAAAACTCTTGTTGCAACTTAAACCATTCCCTCTGTGCAGGTGTCATAGTATCCCAATTAGGAGGTAATTGAGGACCTGGTCCAAAAGGTCCATTCATTGGTCCATTCATAGGTCCGTTCATAGGTCCATTCATAGGTCCATTCATAGGTCCATTCATTGGACCGTTCATTCCCATAGGTCCATTTGGACCCATCATACTATTTGGAGACATCATTCCTGGGGAAGGTGCACCCATCAAACTCCCTCGCGATGTGATCATCTCTGGACCACCAGGTATCATTTGATCAGGACCACCACCCATCATGTTTGGTCCCATTGGACCATTTGGACCCATATGGCCATTGGGTCCCATAGGTCCCATTGGTCCACCTGGGCCCATTGGTCCCATACCAGGTCCCATGGGTCCTCCTCCATTCTGATTTCCACCACCTGCCCCACCTTGTTCTGGGAACAGAATAGCTTGAATTTTCCTAAGATTTGCCAATTGTTCCTCTCTCCTTTGTAATTGCTCTGGCGTTAAATTCTCATTGGGTACTTTATTATGTAACAAGTCTGATCTGTTCCCCATTTGGGCCATTTGTTGTGCCATACTAGGCGGCACATTAGGTCCCATTTGATTTCCTTGCATTGGAAAACCACTCTCATTACCAGGTCCAGGCATCATTGGCGGGGATTGCATCCCAGGGGGCAGATTCATATCATTCATATTATTTTGTGGTCCTGGTGGTCCTGTGGGTCCTGGTCCAGGACCACGTGGCCATCCATGTCCCGGACCTGGACCTGGTCCAGGACCTGGTCCATGTCCATCCTGTGGTCCCATATTGGGATGCTGAGAATGTCCTGGAGGACTAAAGTTCGGACTCATTGGATTTCTTTCATTAAAACTAACACCTCGCTGCTGTAGATTTTGATTTTGTTGCTGTACCCACTGGGCCACACTAGACATACTATTGTCATTATTGTTCATTTGGCCTTTTACAGCATTCATATTTGGGGGCCGCATGTTGTTTGTCATGGGCATTCCTGGTGGCCTATTAAACTGTGAAGTTTTCAGAGGATATTTCTGAAAGAAAAAAACATAAGAAAGTTAGTACAATCTTATATTATGAATATGAATATGAATATATAAATATGATCCCCCGTTTCTATAATTTTTCATAAAGGATAAACTATAAACAACAGCCAGGAGAATCCAAAATGTTTAAACCACAGAATGATTCTTCCCTTTTTTGCATAATTAATTAAATTTCCATTGCTATTTCCCTACAACATATCACCTCACGTGGCAATCACCATCTATTAAGAGTGTTATTGACGCATATGAACTTTCATATCAGTTACTGAGCTCAAGATATTCTCATTAAATAAAAAGTAATAATAGAGAATAGATTCTTTGTTCTTTCTCTTTTTCAGTCACCATGGCAACAGGTTAATGGGTCTGACAAAAACAAAGAAGTATGTGTCGATTCTCATGTGTCAAAGGATATCTAGTTTTTTTTTATTTCATCAAGATAAAATCTTAATTTCTACATTGGAAACTATCACCTAATTTGCTAGCCAAAATTGACACAACATTAAAAGATTTCAATCGATGCAAAAATATCATACCATAATACAAATGGCATTTTATTTCAGGATTTCAAATGATTTATGAAAAGTATCACCTTTAGCTCAGACCAAAGGAAATGTGTGGGCACAACAACTTATGTTCAAATCAGTAATTGATTTCTTGTTATTTTTAAACATTTCATTTCTCCTTATACAAACCTATTGATTCTTGGAACATACAGATGAGAACTGTGCAAAAGAATTAATATATTCTTATAAATAGATATGTTTGAATGTGACATGAAATTAAAATCTTTTAACTTCCTCTAAGATGAATTAGAGAGATAGTTTTACATTAAAAACATGATTATATTGTTAGCATACCTGTAAAAATTCTTTGGTTCCTGGCTGGCTTATGTGATATGCAATAACAGATTTGTAGTTTCCTTGATAAACTTGTTCTGCCGCTTCGTTTGCTAAAGATGTTGAAAACACAAATATTTGACTTTGTTGTTGCATGAACTGTGATTCCATTGCCATCCCTGCACTTTGGGTTGGTGGGTGGGGACCTCCCGGTGGACCAGACATCTGGTGGGGTGGCCCAGGTATATTATTGGTGGCTGCATTTTGTATCGCCGTACCATCTACATTATTGGGAGTATGTGGTGTTAGAGGTTCCTTTCCTACAATGATAAAATGAAAAATACATCAGTAAATAATGACATGAGAAAAACCCTAGTCCCTTGGATGGCAATATCTAAAAGGATCAGAATGTGGAAATATTTCAAACTTGGAGTATTAATCTGATGTGTCAGGATATGTGTCCAGTATTTTGTATGTTGAAGTATGAAATGAATTGTTTAGACTTGTAGTACAGATAATGGCATAACTAAAAAATAAATTAATTTGCCATGTATCAAACCTATCATTAAGTGGAAAATATTTGTGACATGACATTTTAAATCTTGGTGAAGAAAACTTGAGTACGGGATTATACAAAACAAAATAAAATGCAATTGATTATTTTATAAAAAGAAATAATTAAGACTTTTCAATATTCTGTTTCCCCCCACAGATACCCTCTGCTTGACCTCGCTACATCTTAAACTCCTTACATCCACTGTTAGCAAACATTATTCAACATGATCTTTAGTAGTTAGAGTCTATATTTTGCATATGAAAGCCTTCAACATTGCCCTCCACACCAGGGATGCTATAGAAATCTGTCTACATGACATTCTTTGCTCTCAATTTTTCAATGCATGTGACGTATCGGCATACCACTCATTCAATTTACTATTATGACGTATATAAACTCTACAATTTTCCATGACAATATACTTTTCAAATCAGAGTACACATATGACCTTTCTCCTACTGGGCCTTCCTTGCACTCCCCCATTTCAATAAAACAGTGAAAGTAAACAAGTTTTAAATTAATATCACCATCACCTTTATAAAATACAAAACTTTATTGCAGCTTAATTTTGCTTACAGTGGTAGTTTTCATTCCACCAACAAACAAAAACAAACAAACATTTCAACAAACAAATATGGACAGACAGATAAAAAAAATATTGAGCTATCATATAAAATAGTTGACAAATAACTCCTTTATTGATGAAGTCTTTCCTTTAGAAAGTCGATATGTAAACCGATATCTTGTTTATGGTCTTCAACCACATATACTAAGCCTCCACTTTGTTAATTGAAAAATGCTCAATTAAATAGAGGCAGGTACCTGTCTTGCTTTTGTATCGCGAACATCTTTATCCAGTCTTTCTAATTATACCTAAGAAATCAATCATAACTCACTAAGAGCCGGGGTATTAGATTACATTTGATTTTTATTCTTTGAAGAAACAATAGGGCTTTTCTTACTGATTGAGATGTAGCTATGAGTAATCAACGTTATTTTCATTTCAATTTTTTATAATGTAAGAACATAAATGACACTGTATCAGAGAAAGAACTGTGCCCTACATGTATATTTACCGTCAATGTAAATCAAAATGTCTATGAAACTATTGTCTTTCACTAGGATATTCATGAATTCCTGTCATAAAACAAGGCTAATTGCCTGCAAAAAATTAATACATCTTTCTGTAGCATCTACATGGAAATTCCTCATAGCAACTCATTTACAATAATATATTTCTTAATACAACTGCTACAAGTCAACTCTTAAAAGTCTTTTTCTTTCTTTTCCATGCAAGATGTCCCTGTTTTCCTAAATGACTTTTGCAAGTTTAATCAGAGAATTGATGCTTTTCTGCAGTGTGGCTCAAGCCGATCAGCCACATGTGGTTTCTTTGCAGTATTATCGACTTTTGCCAAAGACGAAATGTGACCCTTGGTATTTTCTTGAGAGTCGAGGGGTCAATCTGTTGAAAGATTTGCGTAGAAATCTGTTATGGTTTGATAGAAGCTAGAGATAACTCCATCGGAACATCTCATTGATTACTGACAATACATCAAGACCGAGATACAGAAGTATTAATCATTGAAAATGACAAAGCTGTAAAAAGGAAAGCATATCCTACCAGGGGACCAACCATTGTTTTAAGACAAACCACATCAATAAAACACTGCCATATTAAGAAGAATGAGGAGTTCTAGGTGAAAATAAAAAGTATGAATTCATATATAGTATAATGATATACTGAAGTAACAAATGGAACAAAGGGGCCTAGTTCAACACTCACAGACAATCATAGGAAAGATTAACATAACGTTTTCACGCCTGTAAAAAACAAAATCAAAACATTTATCTTAAAAACTATACAACTAAATCATGGTTAATATGACAAGTCGATTTGAAGCAAGACATATGACAAAGCAGTACATACAATAATCAAAGATTTGAGGATCTTTCCCGGTTTCTCCATACAAGCCAATCTGTAGTAATCCATACCCAGAGGCCATTCCATTATAATCTATTTAAGTTTGTTTTTTCATTGAAAGCCAGATTGTCAAATTCTAGTCGTAGACTCACAATCAAGAACCTCACTATGCTGACATCTGTTTGGTGTTTTTAACTAATCTGCCTGTGGTAACAAGTCTGACTACTGTCTTTTTATGTTGTAAAGAGATTCAAAATATCATCAAGAGAGTGGCAGATGTGAAATGAATAAGCTTAACATTCATCAAAGCAAAAATGAGAGCCTACAATGTCTCATAGCAGTAAAAAACCACTTATGAGTCAAGTTCTGTTTCCGAAGTCACCATTCTTTTCAATTGCAACCTTTTTCCCCAGACTAGTTTTTAAACTGGAACTGGAACCATTGGTTTCAAATTTATTTTAAATTTATTTATCGATGTATGAGGGATATCTTTATTCATATTTTTTTCATTGATTCTTACACTGCAGGCAAGTTTATATACAGACTACCCATACAGGCATTCCTAGAACAGTCTTGATTTTCTATACCTCCACAAAATTAAAAAAAAATAGAAGAAAAAATCTGGTCAATATTTTGTCTTGAGAAACAAGAGATTGAATTAACTAAGTGGTATCATGATTACATCCCTTCTACCTGTTCCCAAGCAGTTATCATATTGCTAAAGAGTCAATAACTTACAAACATTGGCTTTACCATTACCTTTCTATGCACTTAATTTAAACAACATGAAAACGTCATTTATGTTCAAGACCTGGCGGCTGGCTTTCTATAAAGAAACACAAAGCTTTTGAATAAGACTGTATACAATTCATTTCCTGTAGAACTTTACAACGAGTGGGGCAAATGAAAGCGTTCAGCCTAACAACGACCCAAGATCCCATTATACTGATTATTCGTCATTTTCCGCTGGGCTAGCTGCATTCAAAAGACCACAAGAAAATCTCAAAAGTGTTAGTGTCATGTCAATTTGCTGTTGTCACTCATCGGTTATTTTAATGCTTCTGTACAACAGTCTGTTAATTTTGATCAGATATTCATACTACTAGCAGAAGTAAATCAATAAACACACAGAGTGGCAGGTAAAAGGAGGCCATTTTTCTGTGACAGATCTCTTGACTTCCTTCCAAATGGATGCAATTTCCATATTAGCTTATGAAAATATTGATAATTCAAATACAGATATGACTTGCTGCCCAGGTGTATAAGTTACCGTTTATATCCTATAAGCATTATTCATAGCCATGATAAATGAGTTTGTACTCCAGTTAGCAAATAGTGGATAAGTACTTTCATGGAGGTGCAAGAAATTACACTCCAAGTGTAACTCGGTCTATACTTGAAGCAGGTTCACCAAGTGTATACATGCTACTACCATTTTTGCTTCAAGCCACAAAACAATATTGGACTATTGTTAAAACAAAGAAAAGGGAAAGTTATCACAAAAAAACCTTCAATAGATACAATAAAAAATGAACCAAGATCCCTACTATGAATCAGACTTCATCTTGACTAGAAATATGTGCTTCTCTCTTGACATTAAGAAATCTTTTACTCATGTACTGCTGTGGTAACCCCCGCTGGCCTCAATCTAGAGAGAACATTACCAGCCTTATTATGACAAATCAAACATTACTGCTCATGAATATCAAAAGCATTTTTCAATTGTTGGCATTTGATCATCCCTGCCGCATAACCAGTGAGACGTCCTAATATTTGATGACAAATGTGAAATCATGTCCAATATGTTATATTTACGACCAGTTCACCCTGAACCACATCTTCTTTGTTACTAAGTGTGTCTTCTCCAAGCTTAGCGCTACATGTAGAACAAACAAAAAAAAAGCCAGTTCAAATAAGGTCCAATCTATAACCATACCTTTTCAAATGCATTAGTGGACATAGAATCTTCAGCTTGTATGACAACAAAACAGATCTTATGAATCATTATCTTTGAATCAATCTGTCCTAATGCTAACTGATCCCATCAAACCACAAACCTGCATGAAATTAGGCCTAACAAATTGATTACTTTAATGAATTTCATGAAAAAAAAACCCACCAAGAATGATAATAGAAGTAATCCGAGTCAATAGCTGACTGTTTGTGTTCTTGTTCATATACATTTAACCATTTAATTTGTTTGATACTTTTTATGCCTTTATCTTTTACATTCGAAAAAAAAAAAACCCTGAAAAAACATTATCTTTCATTTTTATTCTTATATAAATCAAATATAATTCAATTTTCCCTTTTTGATTCTTTTCAAAAGCATTTACATGACAGATGATATAAGTGATTTAAATTCCATTCGATTTCTGAGTCTCTTCACAATTGAATCCATTCTAATGTGTCCTTATCCCCCATGTACAAAAGCAATACACTTCCTATTCATATAGAATAGAAATATGATTATTGGTTTAATGTATTATTTACCTGACTAAGAGTACAGCTCTAAATTGTGAAAATGATAATAAAAAAAGAATTAGTGGAGAGTATAACAAACTAGCCAGCATCAAATAAGTGCCTGTAAATTATTCAAACCAACAAAAGAAGTCTAGCAAGCTAGGACTCTCAAGAGATTTGAACAGGCCTATTCTCACAAAAACATGACATATGTCATAGAGAAATGATCAATATTTAGTCAACAAAAGAAGCCTCACTTTAATTTGCAAATGCTTAAGTAAAGTATCAACATGTTGAATGGTGTGAATTCTATGTGATCTCTTCACATACACAAAAAATACTTTACCTGATCTTTGTGAAAAGGATTCTATTGTATCTAGTTAATGCTACATCGTTTTCACACTACCATTGTCCACGGCCTTATACATGAAGAATCACTGACACCCCATAAAATGGAGGAACATCTATTCACACACAAGAAATAAATCGAAAAAAGTTGACAATGATGTGACAGTAGTGAACCCTCAGCGTGAGTGCAGTCGTTGATTCACCATATGCCCCATTTGCATTTATGTTTTAAAACCACCCACTTCATTCACCCACAAAACATCTCTCTAACTGTGTAGTCCACAATGGAGGATGTAACTAAACTGAACAATAATTGAACAGGTTGTAAAATATTGCAGAAGTA
>JAVSBT010099990.1:31518-46105 GCA_033118115.1 Pharyngocirrus eroticus
AAAACAAAAAATCTTTGAAAGGAATGATTCTATACATATAACTAGAATAGCAGGATATTTATTTAAACTATGTAAATATATATTCATAATTGCTCATACCTGTCACTTAGATTTGTGCCCCATTCTAGCTTGAATGCAACATAAATTATGCTATAATTAGATCTTATCGATAAAAAAACTTGGGGAGCAAATATCACAACACGTTTAAAGAACGTCACATCAATTTCTTCTATAGATATAGATAAAAGATAAACACTCAGATTAAGCCTCCAATAATCTTCAATAACATACAATGGAGATAAAGGAATGGAAAGAATTTGGAGCACTTCTACAAGTCATTGGATTTTATTCATCACCACCACATTGATAAAAGGCAGCTAATGTTTGAAGACTTTTCAATAAACTTATATTCTGTTTAATGAAGTATTAAAAATTCATTCAATGAATGATTTTGTGATCCACCCTCTTTTGCTATTTTCTTTAGAGATCTTGTTTTTGTGAACCCTTCATGTAGTTAAACCACCAGTGTCTATTCTTTTGTGCCTATGACTGCCTATAGCACACCCATATGGATCTTTGAAAAGCCCCTGCTTTACCATACTGCCTGATGACTTCTTTAGGGAGATTAAAATACAAAATGATCGACTGAGCAGTCGCAAATAATATTGATATTTCTGTTAGCATTCAGATGTCAGCTAAAAGCTAGTGTACACTTATTGACTATGAGTATCATCTCTTAACAATAGCGCCAACTGGAAAATATCCAATTTTCTAGAGTGCCATAGCCATCTAGCCTTGGTGGTACTTCAACCAATCAGGATAGAGCTTCCATTCTAAAGATGGTTAGAGCATTTAGGACAGGCTAAAACAGTTCAATAATAATGGTGTCTCTGTAGAAACAGGAAAGGAAAGGTCAAAAACCAAAAATAAATAAAATTAAATCTTCATTCAATATGGGATCACAGTTACAGGTATTTTAATGTAGAAAACATGACAGAAAACCAATCCTCTTTTTCTCTATTCACAAAGATCATGAATTACAACAACAAAGTACAAGGCATCCCTTTCCATTAACAAAAAAGGCAGAATATGAACTTCTTGAACTTGTCATTTACCAAAATATGTTTCAGAATCAGTAAACAACTTCCTGCGTCTGTGCCTAGGCAATGCAACACAATGCAAAAAAATGTTTTTTATTGCATACCTTAGAAAGATTTATTTATACAAGGTAGCTTTGATAGGGAAGCATTAAAAGCTAAACAAATAGTTTAATTCGATCAAAATTCTACTGAATATTCATGTTCCCATTTACAATATCCTGAAGGATAGTCTTAATATAAGAATACTATACAATTAAGGAAGACTAGGTTATTAAATATCTTCTTAAGCAGAACTCTCTTGCAATGCTACTCTTGTTCCAAGCTATAAGATATTGAGGATTTCTTCGCTTGTTGAGATTTTCATTCAAATTGAATTAATGCCCCCTGGTGGTGACCTGAGGGTATTCAGAAATAATGACTCTTAGATCTACAAGAAAATGAGTCTCGAATCTGACAAAGCTAGAATAGCTGATTCAATATGGCACCTTTTGATGGATCATTGTAAGGTCACCCAGACTTAAGCCTTAAAGACAGGTAAAAATGAACATCATTGTTTTCCCTGTCAGTTAAAATGATTGGCATTGCAAAGGTACTTCTTGGAAGTCTTTTTGTCATGGAAATGAAATGACAAGACTGGTAATGTGAAAAGGAAATGCAACTTCCTTGGGCTCTGACACATAAGAATCACCTTTACTAGGCAATAAAGCTGTTTGATGCTTTAGCTCTGGTTCTCAGGGAGGTAAAACACCATTGGCTTGTTATCTGTAAATAGAAATCTGCTGCAATCAGGGGAAAAACTATTGGCCTCCAGACATTACTGATTAGTAGATGGCTTGCAAGTTGCTTGACAATTTGATTGGGGTTGAATTCTACAAGCCAAACATTGCTCAACACTGGGAAGATTCAATGAAGCTAGTACCATAATCTAGTAATCCTTGGGACAAATTCACAATTATAGAGTTTTTCGTTTTCCACCACTCAGGGACGGGAACTACCGCATACAAATCTACCCATCATGATAAGCCCTGACTTAATAGTACTTATCCAACTGTAGTACATCATCTTCTCCTTACCTACATCCTATATAGGTCTGACTGCAGCCTACAAATTGGATATAATATAATACTGCAAGTTTTCTCAGATCATCATTCATCAAAGAAAGCATAGATCACTAACCTAATGAAATATGATCAATCACTTGTCCCTGTTATGGAAACAGCCATTTTTTTCATGAATAATGCATCACTTCTAGGCTTAAAGAAAGCATGCTGACAATTATCATATGCCCTAGCAATTGGCAGATCACTCATAAAAGACAACAAATCTAGAATTGAGTCATCCTCCTCGATTCCTTCCAAGGATCACAATTTGGATAATTATGAAAGGCAAAGCGAGATGAATACTGTTTTGGAGCCTTACCCTGGTAAAGCAAGGAAACAATGTTCTCCAGTTCTTTACCCTGGGATCTGTACTATTGATTATTATTAACAATTTGTGATGAGCTGGGGAGAAAACAAATATTTGAAACTTTTGCAACAATAAAATATGAATGGAAACAAAAACCAGGAATTCACATTTCTCCCTTTTGTTAATAAAAAATCAACTTACTTTTTATCTTTTCAATATTCCTTCTGTTCATAATACTCCATCAATATACCCTACATCTTAATGTTACAGCAACACTATAAGCCCCCGAAATATGGGCCAGTGCAGTGAACAGCAAATTCTGTTTGTACTCCTTTACAAAAGCCTTTCCCTTTGAACAATAGCTTTCAATACAAACATTTAAAGCCACGAATATTAAAAGAATAGAAATTTAAACTTCACCCACTGTGTCTGGGACAATAGACTGTCGAGTAGTGACTAAAATAAACTCAAAAGGGGAATGAGGTCACTAAGATTCAATGAAACAACCATTTAATTACCAAAACTTAAAAATATCTAACCATAATGCATAATAAACACCCAAAAATGGTAGAGATTTTCTAAATACTTTTCAACTGTCAACAAAGTCTGTGAAAATGCTATGATGTTGTCTGCTTGAGAATGTAGGTGAGTTTCGCTCCCTACAGTGATAGCTGAGTACAAGTTTCCTTTATAGCAAGACACATACTTTGAATTCTTGTTAGTAACCGCAAACTATTTAATGAAATAAATTCACTACAAATCACATTGAAATCCAAATGCTTTTGTCAATAGATCTAGGAAATATGGGGGGGGGGATCAATGGGTAATACTAATTGACTTAGTATAAACTTTTATAAATCAGGTTATGTTTGCGACTGTATACAATAATGTGGTGAAAATCTTGTATTATAGCAATGCAACATGAATTTGAGCACTATTAGAGGTGATCAACAATATGAATGGCTTCTTCTTTGTGCATTTTAACCAAAGTAGTCTTACCATACACAATCACATAGAAAACAACAAGTGGTATACTATAGTGAATTAAACATGTAAAATCTCACATTTTGTTGCATAGATTGTTGTCATTCAACTATAATTTTTTTCCCTTTCCAATTTATAAAGCCACATAACATTGTCAACCCTGGTGAAGCATTTATTACATGCCCTGGTCCAATCTCTGGAGATCCAAATATGGACACAATAACGTAAAAAGAAATTAGTGGAGATGTACAGCTTTCTACAAGTAAGATTGAAAGCAGTAAAAAATGATATAGCCTATAGGTTTTATTTAGAACTGCTATAGCTACATTTCTTTTTACATTAACTCAGTTATTCTTTTTTTTATTCATCAGGCCTTTGTGAGATGTAAACGGTATATGATTACTATAATTTTAAGAATTTAGAAATGTCACAACATAGACAAATTAAAATCAGAAAATAGATTTCTTATGTTATTTTCATAATTTCAAGACCTTTGAATAAATCAATTTTTTAATCATGAAAATCTGAAATTATTACACTGTTATACAAATTTACCATTAGGGTATTAAACTTGTTACACCGAAGTAAGAGTGCTGGTAAGTAAGTTAAGGATAGCATCCAAAAAAAAAAAGTATGTGCAGAAAATATGGATATGAAACATTTTGCAACTCATTCATTAAAAGGCTCCAAGACAAACCATTTTGAGACATGTAGTTCACTCAAATGAAACAATTCAAAGACTTTTAAAACCTTCTAATAAAGAAATCTACTTTAAATAATTATGAGTAAACAAATGTCAAAGAAAATGGATCATTAGTGTTATTATTTTTCAACCTTGTAACTATGACATTTAAGGTTTTACAACTTCCCGATCACCTTGTGTACAGAACGCATTTTTTATTTTTCTTAAAAGTCATAATGCGTCATATTCGGCTTTCTAAAGCAACAACAATTTAATTAGTGTAAAACATTTCTCCATAGTGCCATGATGAAATAACATATAACTAGCCCATAAAACAAAGTCAATTACACTGCATTTCTCTTGTAAGGATCAAAAGCTTAAAGCTTGTTAATGAAAAATTCAAACAAGTAACGTCTATACAGACTTGAAAACAATGCTTCTTCAAAACCAATCCATTCAAATTTTCCAGCATTTGATCCAACACAATACAGTCTACCTCAATGCAATGAAAGCCTTTCTCTCCATAAAATGATTGCTGCATTACCTTCTTTAAAAACCTGGAAAACGACACATAAAAACCATACAACTTTAAACCTTTGTTTCTAATTGAAGAGAATCAGGTTGTGAGGTAGAAAGAATATGTTTTCCCACAGGGTAATGACAATTAAACCCTTATAGAGTGGTTTATCCCACTAAAGATGAACACTGAGGGTCACCACAGAGGTCAACATAAAGAAGGAATACCGAATGAAATAGATCACAAATTTTGAACTCACAGAATAGGTTACTTAGGCCTACATTTTCAAATCAGAAATATTATACCAATCATGCAGTTTGATCGAACAAACCCTCCATTTTCAAAAGTAATATTTTATTTAAGGAGGTTTTAAGGGGTCCTTAAAACTTGAATTATCATGATAAGGTATCTTAGGAAAGGGTGGAAACCAGGGATTATATTGAGTAAGTTGAATTTCTACAATTGTAACACTATAAATGGAACCCCCAGTCCACAAGTCTGGTGCCTAAATCAAAATGTTATCTTTTATGATATATATCTATGTTGAATTTTAAATGTGCCATCATAACACACACATACAATACTGGGTGCTGAAAGGAATCTGTAAAAATATCCTTGTAATGACATGCACATTAAGAGAAATCTATACCTGATTTACAACTCTATAGGCCAGTCCATACGGGTGGATTCTCATCATTTTATCCAACAGGAATAATTTAACCAACTGTTGATTAATTAAAGAGCAAGTAAAAAGGTGAAATAATAAGGTTACATGACTAGTAAAACACCATCAGCAATGATTCAAATATTGGTTTAATACCAATTATTGATCAGCAAATCTGGAGCAGTTTATTGACCAGTTTATATGGCAGGGCTCTTTTACAATAGAAATAAATCTTTATCGATTGATGGATGTGAATCAAATAGCATGATTATTACTTTATAATGTTATGATGGTGATGACTTTTTCGCTTCTGATGAACTTCCAGTCAAGGTTGTAGTCTGTCAAAAGGTTTGTTTGTGCTTCCAAATATAGAAAAAACAAGGTTTTCAACTATAGGCTATGGATGCTCTTATTATATATTGCCACGGCTGGTACTTGGTTCATAAACTTAATGAATTTCCTTATATATAGAATGGAGAAGATTTAAAAAAAAAGCATGGGGACAGGTTTCCTTAGATTAGCCCCAAGAGTGCTATAGGCCAATAGATTTGGGCTATAGTGTGACAGAGAATGAGCATCTGCCAGGAAAGACTGCACTAATATGCTTCCAGATTGTTTTCTTCCTGTGATGTTAGGCTTGTTATTTCCTTAGAAATCTCAAAGCTGACAATTTTTTCTTTTTTTCAAGTTTGAATATTACATCCTTTTAAGAGTGTTAAAGGGCATTGTTGTTGTTTTTTGATTTAATGAAAATTGTGACAAGTAATCTTTGCAATCTTTTGTGTTGAATCCAACATTTGCGACAAGAAAACCAACAGCTATTGCGTACAGATTGTATAGTGTAATTGCTGTAAATGAGCATGTGTGCATAATGAGAAATACAACAGCTCCGTGGCAAAGATTTCCTACCAAAGCAATGAATAAAATCCATAACATTTCTGCACCAACACAATCGATCAATTATCTCTTTATCAAGTAAAGTCTATCTCATTCTCACAATTCATCGACTACATATTCATAATGAAAGAAAAAAAAAAGTATATGAAAAATTCTTTTGATATCTGTGTTTGGATTTTCTTTTCAACAAATTCTATCATCTAACACCTTGAATTTAAAGCCGCTACAGAAAAATAAATCCCTATAAATGGATACGAAACATTTTCAGTATCAATGTATACCCTTTGTATTCACCAAGTTTCTAACCCTAAACACAATGGTGATCATGCAGAAATTTTTCAAAAAAGAGGAAAAAAATGTTTAATTGACCTTAGCATATTATTGTGAGTCGTAGTCAGACATACAGACGTACATTGAATATATTCAACCTAATGTTGGATTGATTCAATTGTGAATCAAACAAGGGTTCTATTCACCAGCTTTTGAGACCCGGTGTAGTTTGTATGTTTTTTTTCTTTCGTTTTTTTTTCTTCTCTATAGCTTCAATACAAATTTGTCCCTATTTAACATGAGTGTGTTAAACTTGTCTCATGTCGCGTCCAATGAATGGAAGATGGGCACATTTCTGTTACTTGTGCATACAAAAAGCTTTTCAATCACTCAAAAGGTTTTAAAATCCAGTGACCCAGCCCCATGACTTGAAAAGCTCTTATTCAAGTACTATATGTAGTAATAAGACAGGTATAGAAAGTGTGTTAGCTTGTTTAATCTATTTGCATGGTCATTGGGTAGTCTTAAACAGTATTGTAACTATAATGTTCTTTGATGGGACATATAAGAGAGGTGTTGAATACCAAGGTAAAGTGGAGTACATAATATTAACCAAACCCCCCCCCCCTCAAGCCATGATACCAATATGATATTTACCTGATTATGTTATGCACTTTTTTGTACAATACATTAACCCTGTGAACAAACCTGCTCACCCATTGCATGTTGTAGACATATTACATGTATCAGATCTCAAAAGAAGATGAAAAGCTGGAATTTAGCGACTCTCACACATAACTGTCTCTTAATTGTACATGCCATCATTTGGGTGTCTTAGAAAACAATCACGTCCAACTATCACCTGTGAGACCTATATGTTGTAATCCCACTTGAACTTTTACGTTTTAAATCAAATCAAATTTAAAGATCTGGGGACTTATTTAACTTGATTCTTTACCAATCAATATGTCTCAAATGCTCATCAAATCCTACACAATTCATTGCACATCCATGCAATATTAACATTTTTGACATTTAAAGAAAGCATTAATCAATTATTAATTTCAAGATCATCCCCTCGCTACTTTTGAATTCAAAAGGTAGCTTGGGTCTATCAGTTTAGAATGTTCCAAGGTTGATGTTCCTTTCTGAGTGACAGTTCAACATTGAAATTTTATGTTAAGACTTAAATATTAACCTAAGGGCTTTCTTTGTAGGTTGTTTTTCAAGTTAAAAAATAATAAAACCCTACCATGTTAATGGAGCTGTGTATGAAATCAATTATATCACTGTATATCAGTGAAACATCGTCTTCTATACAAAACACCACTTTATCAGTGGGTGTTTAAAGGTGGTTAAAAGTAAAGGTGTATTTTAAATCATAAGGTGTTTTATTCTATAGTCATGTAGGCAGAGGAAATGACATGGTAAATAAATGTGTCCAAAGGAATCAATTATATCCAGTAAAAATGAAATCTGATATAAAAGAAACACAGTGATTTGTATATCAAAACTACCTAATAAGAAAGGATCATGAATCTATTCACCCTGTCCCGTTATTGCTATATGGTTATAAATTCTACAGTAAATAAAAATTCCAAAAATTGTGATTTTATGTTTTCATTTCAAAACTACATTTCAAAAAAATATGGTCATTGTCAGGTTTAATAATTGTAGAAAGAAGACACCCTTTAGATATCAACATTTCTTTATGCTATGATATGGTGAGAATACATTGAGATTTCTTCTTAACATAATAACTTCACTATGATACAGGTAAGATCGAGACATGAGTTTTTTTTCTTCACAACTTGTTAGTCTTGCCTTTCAATTGTTTCCTTTTAAAAGGCCAGCTAATTATCAAGCATATACCAGTTACCAGGATTGACATGAAAAAGGGCAAGAAAGCTGTGGCAATTATATGATAATTCTAGTATAGTGGTCTTTGGTATTTCATCTTTTGACAGAGTCTCGGCTTCCATTTCTTGCCCACTTAGTTGCTACTAATTACTTGCATCCAGTTTGAGAAATAAAGGTTGAATGTGAGCCTATATTCAAACATGATACAGTGATTCATTCAAAATAGGATTGAATTTACCAAGTCAGAGAATTAAAAAAAAAAGAAAATGACAAAGCATATCAACGGCTACTATTCCTTACAGTGAAGTGACATTGATTTTAATGTTTTTCCATGAAAGTCTTTACATAGATATGTTTATTCTTAACTGTGTATGCAGGTGAATGTAAGACTTGTATATGAGTTTCAACCCTGGTGACCATTCTCTTTCAAAATCATATACCATGGCAAGGGATGGGGGGAATAAAAGTATGTTTGTTGTTGTTGTTTTTAAAGATTTTAACATTGACATACCATGTATTACTTGCAAACTGTTGCTCTGGCCCACATTTATGCAATTCCCTATGCTATAAATGTAACTAATTCTACAATATCAGCACTTAACAGGGTCTGAGTACAAATATTTTGAACATGGACAGGACAGTACAATATGTTCATTGAAGGAAATGCCTAGATTTTGAAACATTCGGTGTTCCACCTAGTACCCTAATAGTTCCCACCCTGCATTAAAGTAAAGAGGGTGCGTAAGTCAAAAGAGATGGATGGTCTGGCTTGTATATAGTGCTGTAGGTAGAATGTTTGAATGTGTCCAAAGGAAGGAGGAAATAGAGCACAGTAAAGGGATAGAGGCATCACCCATAAAAGAAATGAGGTTAGGTTGAGAGCAAATATATATATACACATGACCCCATTGTAATGTCTTCATTGACATTCCATTTTTCCATGAATTCAAACTGATAGGAGTAGACATAGATAACTCACCATTCTGTTGATTTTTTTTCAACTTATTACTAGGCCTTCCTCGTTTCTTCTTGGGCGGTATTACATCATCCATATTAATTAAAGTGGTTGTCATAAAAATAATTATCAAATGTTCTGAAAACTAAATCACAGCTTGAAGACACACAATATCCCATGATTGGTAGAAAATGTATTGAGAGATTTCCTTTTGCAGTTCCGATAGCACTGTTGTTCTCTTTAAATGGTGTCAATTGTATAATCACTGACTGCTTTAGAATTATTCCAGACACCAACTAATACAATGATATAACACTTGATTACTTCCTATATATATGTGTGTTCCTATCTTTCTTAAAAAGCCTAGCGCAATGAAATGACACTCATCCCTGTGAGTTTTTAAATTTGCTTAGAAAAAACATTCATAAATAATTGTTATGATTTCTTAGAGAGTCAAACACATTTTTCCCATGAGTGACAAGACTCGCTGTGTTAATAGATTCACTGTAATAGTATTGGCCGGCACAAGACAATAAGATTAACCAAGTCCTCCGCTTGTGCATGACACAGAAAGCTGTTAATCCATTAGCGGGATCTACATCTTAATCCAACACGTTGTAGAACAAAAGAATCTTGTTGAATGGTAGGAGTACTTTGGTTACAGTTCAATATCCCATCTAGGCAGTGTGTATGGACAAATGATTGCTAAGTGAGACAAACGATTCCACATAACAGTTCTAGCTTCATTCACTGCCTAATCCATAACTTTATTAGTGACTCTCGCTCAGGCTTCTCAGTAAATGAATGTATTTGAAGAAACAAATCATGCACAAGAGTATCAATTTATTGACCGTATCACCGCTATGAGGATCACCCAACTGCCGTTACATCTTTGACATAGCCTATAAGGTGATCAATGAGAATGGAGCACTGGAGCGCATGCTATTGTCAACACTGATCCATTTAACGTACACCTATGTTACAATTGAGTACTCTTGTCAAGCAATGAATACTGTTGCTGTTGTTTTCTCATTCAGTTTAAAGACACAGTAGCAATTCAAACATCCTAGATTTATAAATTCTTTTGTGTAGGGGTATCAATAAGTAGCCACACTTAAATGTTGAAGAGTTGTGTGACTTCTGCTTTTTTATTTTTAAAGCAATACTCCAGTTTGAAATGTGACGACAAGACTGTTTTCCAAAATCAATGGTACATCACAAGTTGTTTCATTGTTTGCACTGCTTTGCTCATGAAATACAACTTTGATTACTTTGTCGACTTCTGGTCAGTAGTTTTATTCTGAAGGGAAACATGGAAAAGTGTGCTCAATGTATAAAATGAGGCAATTCTAGCAGGAACTCATAACAATTCCCAAGAAGTCTAATATGTCTCAATTATAGATTATTCATTACCACTCTCGGAACAGAACCAACAAACAAAGCGTTCGTAAAATAGGCTCCCTTTATAAAATCGAAAATGAAAAAAACTCAATATGTATGTGTGTGTTTGTACAAGCATGTTGACCTGCTATTTTAAGGTCTCTTTATTTCGACAAGATCTTGAAACATCGAAACATCATGATGTGTAAAGACGTAAAAAGCAAATAGCTACAAACAAGGCATGTGCTTTAAATTACTCTTTCATTATCAAACAGAGCTGAATATATCAGTTTGTAAACATTTAAGCCAGGTATCACAAACATTCTCAAATTCCAAGCTTTGTAATCAAGGGTTTCTTGCTTCTAATGTGCAACAAAAATAGCTTTATTTCAACGAGTGACAAGAAAGACTGCTCACTTCTTGAAAACTCAAGGAGATTGTGGTGGATTTGGGCCAAAATAGTCCAGTGAAAACCAAGATACTTGAGAAATCTCTTCAATATTACAACTGTAGCTGGACCATGGTTTAGTTTCCAGTAGAAGTGCTATTTATCATTGATCAAGATATTTGTCAACTACCAACTAAACGACATTGAACAGAGGAACAGATTGCAGTTAATTTCTGATGAAGTTTGAATATGAATTTATTTGGCCTCAAGGTTTTGACCCAAGAGAGTAGCAGACCTGTCATTCATTCCCTGAATATTCTTTTAAATGATAATGTAGTATATGACAGAAAAATGAGGTCGTCTCTGAAAGCTCATCAAGAGAAATATTGAAAGGAACCCAAACGTTCAACAAAAAAACGTTGAGACAAAATGAATATTGATATATTTTTAAACAAAAATAATTGAAGACAAAAAAAATAGAAACACATGCTTCTGTAAAACCAATTACAATTCAAAGGCCTCCTTGTTGCAAATGACTCTAAATTGTAATCTACCTTCTGAAATATTTAAACATTGTCTGTTCTGTTGCCACACTCATCAATAAAAGTAAAAAGAAAGAAACACAAAAATATGGCCTTTCTAATCCATATCATAACAAGCATGCAACTTTTCAAAAGAAGAAACTGAAACATCAATACTGCATACAGGTGAAGAACAATTCTTTAGCACCGTAGCTCAATAAACAGGTTCCATTCGGTTAAATTTCAAATGTACATGATAGTTTAATGTAAAGAACTCTTACATCGACTGTCAATTGCCAGCATGCTCAAGTGGCAAGGCAAATCAAAAGCCCTAACAGAATTGATTGGTAGCACATAATAATTGAATATTCATGAAAAACTTAGGTACTCATACAAACCACCATTATTAGTTAGACTAAGCGATTCTTTCAATGGCTTATAGTCACTTTCTCATAAATATTTCAACCACTTTTATCAATTTGTATTAGTATAACCTTGTCATGGTGTTCAATTTGCCACCAAAGCCAAGAGGTCCAAATAAAGTATTAAAGCTAAGTCACAACCTAAATAATACCATATCAACATTACAAAAACTGAAAGCTAACATTTACTTGGGCTATGGTGAGCCCTCTATTGTGTCATAACCCCGAAAACGCAACACTTGAGAGTATATTATTATCATATGTGCTAATATAATGTTTTCTTTCATGTGTATCTACACCGGTAGATACTTAGGAGATAGTCATATGCACAATAGTAAACCAGCTTTGATTCTCATGGCACTAATTACCAATTAGTAGTAACAATGCCATGCGAAGATTTCCATCTTCAAAACAAAAATAAAAAGAGATGAAGAGAATAGAGAATTTGCTGACCTCCTTGATTATGATTCTGCTTAATTACAACGTACCAGCAACATGTATTTCATTTTCTAAGAAAACATCATAATCTTACTCTATTCACTTAATCAGTCTGTGACAATAAACTCGGCTTAGACAGGATGTTCCTTCAACAAAACCATGGAAACAGAATGACATAAGGACTTGAAAAATTCTAATGGCTCAAGAATATTAGTTAGATCACTCAGTACAGAGTTGAAACCAATAGGCATCTATTGGCCTTTTATTTCCCTAACGTCCTCGGAATCCTAAAACACCCAATAGATACCACAATGTGTTTTGACATGAGAACTTGAAAATTCTGATGGCTCAAGAATATTTGATTGAGATCACTTAATACAGAGTCCAAACAAATAAAGAATATTGTGGCCTGTTGTTTTTCCCTACTGTCCTTGGAATCCTAAAACACCCTACTGATACCTCAATGTGTTTGAGCAATGTTGCAAAAGCACCCATGTTGATCTAAGCAGACCTGAGAACGAACAGAGAGTCATTTCTTTCTCCCTCTTAGATAAAGCACACAGAACATTAAGCAAATACAGCATGAAAATCAATACCCACAATACTATTAAACTTGGTGTCAATCCGGAATCTCCACCACCACTCATAGTACCATTGCTATGTCCTGGAATTTATTGGAACTCCCCCCTATCTCATCCGCTTCCAAATATAGCAATAGGCAACAGCCATCACACAAGCATGATGAGAGGAGATTCCCCTTTGATGACAAGAAGAATTCAAACCCAGACTTGTACATACACACACACACATAGTGACATCAATGGATTGTCCAAAGCATGTCTTAATCCATAATGATAATCTACCTGTTTACCATTCCATTGATCCTGTCTATAAGTATTGACAATTCCTAATCATCTCTCCTCTCTCTCTCAATGACCGTCTTCCCTTGCTGTCATCATCTGTTTTAACATCTACACCTGCTAGTATTCACAACAGGCATGACATCCTGCGCTACAATGCTACTTTATTTGATTTGAACACAATCCAAATTTACACATTGCCTATGACCTAGCTAAGATATTGCACCAGCTAAATTCCTTGTTTCACATCGCTTCACATCAATACAAATCGTCAACAATTGCTCCAAAAGCTTCCAACATCCCCCACAACGACATTTACAATATGTTTCACTACGGTGGGTGAATGAGCGCCTTTAACTTATTATTTACAACAACAACAAGGTCCAAAATCAACCTGTAATCTAAGTATAATAATTACATCCCATATTGACTGTGACACACTACTACATAAGGGTAGTTGTAATTCAATCATGAAAGCTTTATCTTTAGGAGAATCAGAACACTAATATACTAGTAGACCATCATAACTTAATGCAAAAGAACAGACGATCAAAACCAAACAAATACACAGACACTTAGATGATATGAAAAAAAATATCACAAAACTATTTCCACACACCAGTGGTATTGATTTATGTCATAGCACAGTTTACAGAGGATTGAAGCTGGCTGAATTTTAGTCTTGGTTTCAATATCTTGTGGCGAGAGTCTGGTAACCAACTCGGTTTGGCCTTTAACACAAAAGACAGCGAGCGGCAATGCGGACACATTGACTATGCTTCATTTCTGATCGACAATGAATTAAACACTCACAATGGCCGAGGAGCTCACAAACCTAAATTACTTTATCCAAATACTCTTGAAAAAGCTCTGCCTTGGCTTTGTGTAATAGGAGGGTTATGCTAGACCCCTTTTCAAAATTGATTAGGCAAAATTCTACAAGATTTGCAATCAGATATGCATTAGGGTACTTAATAGTTAAATGGATACTTTTAAAGAAGCCATGTTAATTCTTTAACTTCACTTTCTGTATTTACCATATCCTCAATAAGGAAGGAATTTAGATCAACTTATGTACACAGTTGCAATTTTTAGATATGGCTCTCATTTGAAAATCATTACAGCTCTTTTTATCTGAGTCACTATAAATTATCTTATCTTTTATATATCATTTTTTCACAAGTTTAAACAATACACTAAAAAACTGAGGGATAAGTAAGACCTTTTTTAAATCTAAATATG
>JAVSBT010099991.1:0-33059 GCA_033118115.1 Pharyngocirrus eroticus
ATTTATCATTGCAGAGATACAAACTGCTAATCTAAATCCTATGAATATATTTTGAGTCACTAAATTAATCCCTGTAATTATCAACACTATAGATGAACACTCGCCATGATTCATTATTGACATATAAGAACATTTTCCAGAGGGATATAGTTTTAAGTGTAATTTCTTCCATCACAACATTTCTGCCTTCTCTAGAATATTTTCATAATCGTTTTTGGGCTATGTAAATGCTTGATTTATTTGTTATCATTATATTGTGTGGTCCCCCCTTAAGTTTCAAAATGTTAGCCACTTGTGCTGAAGTCTCCCTGACAAAAGAAAAGAGCGAATTATTGATACAGTTTTTATCACTATAAAGTTATATAAACTTCCCCTGAAGTTGTTGAAAATGAACCAATCCCTTGACATTGATAAAAACTTACACTACATTGAGACTGAAAAGAGTCATATATAAAGATCTATAAATCATGATCTGGCAAATAGTTTAAAGCATGCTGAATGAATTTAGTTTTTATTTGTTCTCCTATCCGTTTTCATTATTGTTTCTGTGTCTTTTGTTTCTTCTTGTCATTGTTTTTTTTGTTTAATTTTTTTTTACTTAGGAGGGGGTTCAAATGTTTTCCATTCATTTGACAATTAACCTATTAGTATTATAGTTAATGTATAGGAATACATAAACCTTCTAATATATAGTTTTAAGTACACATTTCTGATAACATGTACATCTTTGATATAGATCCATACTCATAGATCCAGCACTGAATTGATTTCTCAGCCTTTTGCCTTGTTTACAATAAATCTATTAGCACTTCATTTGGCTATTTACTGAAATATGTTCAACCCTGCATAGCAAATTATTTCCCATATCCACAAATGAATGGTACTTAGAAGCTGTATTGATCCAATGTAGGAATTGTAAGGCAGTTTGTAAATTCAATATTCAAAAGACTATATCAATAACATTTAATAAATCACTATAGTATTTCAAACTATATTATTACTATCATAACAGTCTATTTTTAATAACGCAGGTGTTCATATTTTTTGTATTTATATGTGGTATCGAATTACAGAATATAAAGCTCTTTGCAGTACATATCTAGTCATATTCCGACACTACAAAAAAGATCAATGATATTCATGTACTGTACATTTTTACAGGTATTCATGAAGCCATCATCATATTAAAAAAAAATTGAGGTTATTTCCAGCAATCAATTTTGAACTTTTTACTATTGAACTGAATAGCATGTTATTATGAAAATTACTAATATTTGTTCATTTCTACTGGACCTGTCAATACTTTTTTTCAGGTTAAAAACAGTCTGGTCTGTCAGCTAAATTATGACTTCCTTTTGATCAAGTTCAACATTTCAATACCAAAATACCAGCATCTTTTAAAATTTTCATAAACATAAAATGGCAATATATATTTATGCAATCATTAGTCAAATAACTGAAGACCAGTCATCCACCTCGTTTTTTAGAAACGAGTGAAACATCTTGTTTTCAAGAGAATCTCACCACCTACAAGGATACAATACATCATATATCATTGTACTTATATCCTTTGGCTTCAATCCCATCTGTTTTGCTATGTTTTTCACTTTCCATAGCCAGTCAAGAGACAGCTGTCTAAGAATAGAACACATTTTTTTTTAGCACTTTGTGTATATGTACCATACACATATGTATATAGTATATACACAGAATAGGTCATTTGTGGTATTTTATACATGTCATGTATAGTGAAAGATGGATAACAAAGGGATTGGTGTTGTAAGGAGAAGGTTTGGGCTAAGATTTTATAGCAGATAACATTACAAACCATTACTAAAGCTACATGAAAAGACCCAAGCCATTTACCAACCCTGTATAAACAAAGGGAAATATACTTCATTTTTTCCGTACTTTATCCCAAAAAATCTAGGAAATAAGCATTCTTCACCTCATGCTTTCATAACAACTGATAAAGAAAATCAACTAGCTAACAGTTAAAAATACCACTAATTACTAAGAAAATTCCCACATACAATTAACAAAAATACACCCCCACATATCCTACGAAAAGAATAATAAAGCCACTCATGCCACTTCCTTTATAGATGTCTCTATCTTTTATTCTTCTAAGAAACAGGTTTATAAACATGAACCATCTTCATTAACAGTTATTCAGTGTCTGTACATATCACAGTCATAATGATTCTACTACTTTTTTATTTTTTTATCATGTATTCCTCTTGTATAAATCTATACAACTGTGGTTCTTCTCGTGGATAATAAAAATATTTGACTAATGCATCATACTACCCATAAAATAAGAGTCCATTATATAGATTGAAAAAGAAAATATATTTATTATGGTTTATCTTTCATCGTTCAACATAATCCAATGATATCATAATCAAAATGTCTTTTCCTTCAATGGAAACTTTAAATATTTATTTTACCCTTTAGTCTACCTCCAACATGATATACCAGATATTGGTAACTGCTATACATGGCTTAAAGAAAGGTCAAACTGGTTCAATGGGGTCATCTCCTTAGACCCTTTTTGGCACCCTGATGAATGTTTCCTTCCAATTTATCTGTAAAGAGAAACATATCAAAATAGAATACAAGGTTTGAAACAAAGGGATAGATTATCTTTTCTAATAACACACTTTGAATAAAATATCCCAATCAAGGGTGATATTGATTTATATAATAGGATTCAAAACAGTCAGTCTGACTATATAAAAATATCATAAAGAGGGCCATGGGTGGACAATGAGTTGATCATAATCACAGAATTGCATGACATAACGAAGTCTTTGCATAACTTAGTCATGGTTTATATCTACTTAGATACAGTTATTCTCTCTTTTTTTTTCCTTTTGTTATTTAAAGTACTTATTTTTTAAACTTTGTTCACACCAATGTTTTTAAACCATGGAAATAAAAAAAAGTAAAATGATGGCAGTGCACATTATAATAAGACTGTAAAAACCCTGATTTGGTCTTGCTTGCGCCATTAGTGTCACTAATTTTAATAAAATAAATTGACCCTGGGATGCTTGTCTCAATAGTTTCATTTCAATCAACAAAAGTGACAAAAAAGGAACAAAAAACGCATGGAAATAAAGCACCTGCTTCAGTTATTTCAAGCATGTAATTTAAGAACTCCTACTGACTGAACAAAGGAATTCTCTTAAAGGCTCTGCCATGGAAAAAAATCTAATTTCACCTAGTATGTTAGCATATCCTGCAGACATGTTGATTCTACACCAACAGCCAATCAATAACACCCAGACGCCCAGCTGAGCAATTTAATTGGCTGAAGCACAGAGCACACAAACAACCAATCAGATAAAGGCAAGTAACTCAAAGGTGAAATGTGACATATTGTTGGGTCATAATACAGTCTTTTGTGTTCTTTGTATGAACTTTGATTTCTATCAAATCTTTATGACTATGGAATTACATTGTGAGCAAAACTACCCTTGATGTAAACAAATGAAATAGAATAAAGAGAAACAGAAAGGAATCAAAAGAGAGACACCCGATAAGACTACACTATACACAAGTGGCATTTTCAAGGATCAATAAAATTAAAACAATACATCCCAGCTAGTATCAAGAACACAAAGACATCGCGTTATCCATGAATAATGCTTATTTGTTTAATTGATACGCTTTAAAAGCACATCTCAGTCAAACAATTGTTGATTCGTGATCAGAAGATTTTTTTCAAAAGTGCAATGGTAAAGGTTTCTCGTTTTTTTTCCTTCCAGCGTTAATGTTCATTTTCAGATTATTTCTTTATTCAGTTCTATGTACCATTTTCTGAAACGGGGTTTCTGACAGAAAAACTTTGTTCCTGGTTCACAAAGTACATATTTTGCTGACTTCAAATTTTACTAGTAGTTACCTAATACTCTTTAATCAATAATGGATTGCAAAACAACAGTACTTATGAGCAACATAACATTTGCTTTTGTCAGTCTTTCCAATGTCAAACAACATGTTTGTGTGATATTCACCAAAATATCCACCACTTGATTGGCGGCGCCACTGCATGGGGATTTGTATCTGCATGATCATTGGCATGTAACACACAAATTCCATTTCACTTGTATTGGCCTCAAGCAAGAAATCGTTGCATTATTTTTTTTCTCTCTGTTTATTGGATAAGCTAGTTTATAATCATGCTTGACAACACTAGCTAAAATATTGGAATTCAGTAATGATTAATATAAGAGCTCTATCTGCAATATGTAGAATGGTATGCTGGTTCATGTTGCTAGACCCTTGCTTGGCTGCAAATCAAATATGCCCATAGGCTAAGTTTAACACTAACAGATGAGATAAAAAAGGGCCCCCCACTTTGGAAGTAGAAAAGTATATATTTAATTATAAGAAAACCCAGTTGTTTATTAGAATTCTATGGTACATTTGATATTGTTATACAAGGAAACCAAAAGGGTAGTAAGATTTTTGTTCACTAAAATAAAGAAAATAGATCCAATATACCAAAATAAATCTTGTAACACGTCGCAGATTGATACATTTATCATGTATCTACTTTTAACACACTTTTAATTTGAAATATACAGAAATCAAATTGTCCTATTCAACAAATCAAACAATTTGTAAATCAAGTTTGACATAATTTCATAAAAACATACTGCTGGAAAATCAATCCAGTTGTTTGTCCTGTAGATATTGATCCATAATTACAAGACTAACATTACCATAAAACTAATCACTTGATGGTTTAAGCTGTATACAACTGACCATATACCAATCAATGCAGACACATGATTAATCATTTAAACAACAGTCAAACCTCTCATAGAGACCACCTCACTAAGAACAGTCAAAACTCTCGTAGAGACTACCTCACAAAGAAGACCACTATCACATTAGGAACACCAAAAGATAGGCCAAACTTATAAATAGGTTGAACATCATTATATTAGATTTTTTTCTGTTGATTTTCTGCAGTATATGTTAATACTATGATGATGAATATGTAATATATATAAGAATGTTAACCAAACCTATTCCAAGGACAGTCTTTCAGGTAGTCTTAATACACAGGTTTGTTTTTATATCCTACTCTATGTTATGGAATGTATAGCATAGATGTCTCTCTATCAGCCCTGCCTAAACCTCTGCAGTATGGACATGGTAGCCCTGAGATGTAATGTCTCCATTCATTAATTCTGTCATGATGGAATGTAAGACACATAGTCATACTCTTGTGACATCACAAAATACCTATGAAATTCCATTTTTGTTTTGTGTATATAAGATTTTTTTGTCCATGACCAATTTACCTAATATATGACATCAATAGAGAATAAGTGATAAAAGAACTACATCACAAACAGATTAACATAGTAATCATGGATCCACCAAAATAGCAACCAAGAGACTTGTCAATACTCAATTCAATTTACAGAGTGTGTAAAAGTCAAGTGTTCCATTAGAATTTTGATCTCTATCTTTATGTTCATCTTTGTTATAATGCAAACAGACATAGACAATAATATATATAGATTAGATACATGAAATATTTACATCTAACTATCCCAGCCTTCTTTCAATAAGTCTACCCCAACCCCACCCCCAAAAAGTAATACATAAATAAACAAAACAAAAAAACACTTTCTGAGGTATGACAGCTTAAGACCAGCTAATCGCAGGCCTGCACAACCAACCAATATCACATTATCAGAAAGCTTGAAGAGACTGGATGTTCTTGGTATTTCATGAACTCAAATTTCAATAGAATTCCACACAAAAGATTAGAAAATCCATAAAGACAACAAAGGCAATGTGTCTCCACATAAAAGCCACAGAGATTTCCATAAGAAACCACATGGAACTGAAAAATAAATGGAACTAGCTATTCATCAAATCCATCTCTAAGCAAAAGCAAGTTCAGATAGGTATGAAATTGACAACTAAGGTACATTTCATCCCTAAGCACAGTAATGAATGTCAATGAGATTGTAGACTCTCCAACAATAGAGGAAGGGCAAGCAACAGCCGCATGACCTAGAATAATATTGCCATGTTATAAATGTGGAATGATGGTCTCCCTGGTCCACTTCAAATCCATAGTGTGTATTGCAGTAAAGTATATTAGTTTGCTGATAGATACATCATCATAGCCAAGGGACAGGCTATGCAAAACACTTGCTGATAAACTGGGGTTGTCAATTATTGCTCAATTCAACAATTTAGGAACTTGAAGTATGGTTTTTTTGTTCTAGATTTTTTTTTCATTTCCTTAATTTCATAGTCTTTATTTGATGTTCATATGATAAAAAATAACCCAACCCTCACAGTAAAGACCTAATAAATAAGAATCAATCTTCATTATTTTTTGATTAAAAAAAATCAAAAAGATTACAATTCATATCAGAGGCTTTATAATAATATTGACTGATGGTCTAAAAATACTGTCAACCAAGTACCCTACACTGACAAGTGCAATTGATAGGACATCAATAGAAACTTTAATAACGAAAATATCCATTTTTTTCTACAACTTAACAAAAGACCTTGTGTCAGAATCCTTTCGGTACACAAAGTTAAGTTTATTTTACAGATAGGAGTGAGAAGACCATAGAAAGAGATCATGCAATGGCCAGATTTCAACTGATTACAAAACCTCCTCCCAAGCATAGAGCTTGGTCTCCTGCAACAATAACAAAGGAAGCCTAAATTCCTTTCAATACCCAGTCTGTATTCTAAAGACAACACAAGTAGCATGTCCTCTTTTAACTCCCTGTAGAGAAACTAGACAGTTATCTGCACAATACAAAATAACAAATTGAAAGCTGTGGCCCCAAGGGTCCCCGCATGTAAGATTAAAGGCTCCATTTGTATTCTGTGGGAATCCTCCGCACCAATGAAATTTCCTCTTGAGAGACTCGACCAATCATTCCACAACTTTTAGCAGCCCAATAAGAAAAAGAGATATAAAAAAATCCCATATGGGTTTTTGCATCTTATAGCCTTGGAAACCTTACAAGTTACAGAAATAATTGGTGGAGAAATATAAAACTGTATGAAACGAGTCATCATGATTTCCATTTTATTACATTTTTATGATATGACGAAAAAACCTGATTCACTTATTTGGTTTTTCAGTGTTTAATTCAATCAGCGACAAGATCCTCTAACAATGATGCTAATCAAGCAGCAACAATAGAAACACAGCAAAACCAATCATGTGAATGCTAGCTCATTTTAACTGCGGAAATAGAAAAAAAAAGGCCTTTGAAAATAGGGGGATCAAGTCGACATGCAAATACTGGATGCTTAGTAGCAAATATTGTAATTATAACTCAGCCTAGCCCAGCCCAGTGTCATTCAGACAAGATTCTATAGGGATTTCAGTTGATATGCTGTATTGAATAATGTCTTCCATGCATAATTGAATGAATAAAGAGAAACAAATGATGTCAACAGTTTGCTCTCTTTCACGACCATATTAGCACCAATTATAGACAGTGGCAACATTTTCATTTGTGTGAAGTGAATGGAAACAGCAAAATAAAGATGAAATATGCAAAAGAAGCTTCACACAATACTAGTAATTAATGGGCTGCAACCATCCAGAAATATGAAATATGAAAATATTTTTTACAAAAAGATATCTTCTCCCAAACACTGTTCTGGTATGTAACAAAAAATTGAAAAATGGAAACAGTAAAGCATACTCTATGTCTACATACATCCTATAAAGGCATATAATATCCAATCCAAAAAAAGTTCAAAATCAATTTATTAATTAATTGATACCCAACTGCATGATCAATGACTTCTACATCAAGACAAGGAGTGATCATAAACAATGCCCAGGATTCCTTTTAACCAGAGCAACATGACAGCATATTCTATCTAATCAGGATCTACAGAATTCCTTTGTGTAAATTTAGCTCGAGTCTGTACTATCTGACAGAGAAGACAATTTGTAGTCTGATCCTCTTGGATATAAGGTTATTAAGATTAGCATAGGATTTGGAATTTTGATGTCTTGGCGTAATTGCTGATTAGCATTTCATTGTCTAAATAGGTGTGAGTCTGGGAGTAATTGCAGGTTTTGCATCCTAATAACATTGAAAGAGCAAACCATATTACATTTGAAATTATTTCTGAGATTTAATTACCATGAAATTGCAAGTTTTTATGACAATAAATTAAAAGAAGAATGACACAAATTGTCGCAAAAATCATAAAATGATTGGTTAAAGTTGGGGTTAATGAAGCAAACACTGTAATGTTCAATGGTCTGCACACATTATGATTTCATTCAAATTATGTATTGTCTGAATTTGTTACTGGAATAGGGCTTAGGGAAGAGCTTCGCCACAAACCAGGATAAAACATGTGACTACAAAAAAATTCTATCGCAAGAATGATTGATATCAACAAAAAATGATAAAAATAAAAATATAATTTAAGGAAAATACTAATGATTATCCCTTGGTGCTTTTTTTAATTCGCTAGGTCAAGCAACATTATATATTGTACAATACTCTTTCAACATTAAATTTTGATGTTTATTCTAGCAAACATTGGAATTCAATATTTCATCAAAATCTATCAGAAATAATCATAATCAAACCATTATTTACTAAGATATGTTCCTGATTGATTTCAACAAATTCTCACTCCGAATTTATCAGAAAATAATCAGAAAGCTCAAAAAAATCAATTAGAGAAATCATCAACACAACCTTTAAAAAGTAAAATTATTTTCATTCTGAAATCATATGAAAGCCAACTGCTGAATAAGACCAATCAATATTATTTTTCTTTTAGTGTTGCAGATGTATTTTTTGATCCTTTCTGTCTGACACGCAATCTGTACTACCTGGAGGTATGACAAGGTGCCATTTGTAACTCATTACTAACGCTGCTCATACTACTTTCTCTTTATCAAGCTTCTTGATAGAAAGGGGCTCCTCTGCTCATTAATAAACATTAGTTTGTAATGAAGTTTGTTCACAGTAAAGCATGGTGAAAAGCCTCTTTTGTGACTTGAAGGCAGGAAGGAGTGGCTCACTTTAGACCCAAGAGAAATTTGTTTGGCAGCGGAGATCATGAAATGCATAAATAATCAGATTGTATGGCATTTGAAGAAGACATCCTAAAAAAAAGGCGGCTGGCTGAGGCTATTAAGGAAGGTCTGCAAACATTTGCCATTGTATAAATGCAAATAAAGGATGATGTGTCGAATAAAAAATGTCCAATAAGATGTTTTTAATTGATCAAATTAGATACAAAAGTGGGACAATAACATAAATTTCTGTTCTCCAAGTCTCTGATTAAACACTCAATCTACACACTCAAAACATCCAAAATCCAGAAGAAAAAAATCAGGTTATTTCTTTTTAAAACCACTGACAATACAGAGAGAACGGATGGCTCAATTTCATGAGATTATGGCTTACTGTTAGCCAGTTGTTTACATTTACCAACTTATTTTGATAAGTGAAAACACTTTAGCATTTTCTCACTGTGCAAACGAGACTGTCTGCTTTACAACCTAACCTAGAGGTTATTTCTTGCCTTTTCTAATCCCAGTATTCTTTATATCGTAAGAATAAAAATACCAGCAACAATCTACATGTTGAGCTGTTCATTAGAAAAGAATAATATAATTACGAACACCATGTTAGGCATGTAAGAAAAAATGATTCAGGTACAGGGCCTTGAGCCAGATACTTTGACCCTGATAATGATAAAATCAATATTAGAAGGCCTCCAGAAATTTTCCAAATATTAGCCTTTCTCTTGATAACCCTGATACCCTATTAAATTTAACTTGGCCTCAGCCATGAAAAGAATGTAAATATTTGATCTAAATAATTCAAAATCTACACACAGGTCAGAGCTACATCCTTCTGGTCATAACAATTTTGAAAATTAACATTTGACAAAAGGGGGCAGCACCTCCTTGACATTTCATCTTGTCATGTTACAATGTGCTTCTAACAAATATTTCCTGCAATTCTTTTTGAACTAGTTTTGATTCAAAAAATATGGGAGATCTGTAGATTTTTTTTCAGCATTAGACCTATAATTCTATAAAGGTAATTTCTTACTTTCATAACTTTATGAAGGTAATAAATTCTACATAATATGGTTATCTTGGAACCTCTTTGGAAATATTATAGGAGCTATCTATGTGTGAAAAATAAATCTTATACTTACAAATTTTATGCTTTCCTTTCATTGGAAATTTCAGAATTAATTCCTGAGGATTTTCACAAATGAACACATAGGGACTCTGGGATTCTCCACCAGGGTGCTGTAAAATATAACAGTACATAGGTCATATTTTTAGCATTTATAAACATTATGTTGAAGTAGATCAAGACAGAGAAAAAGGGTCTCATTGTTTGAAAAATCATATACCTCCAGGCTAAGATACATGTGTATTGGTAACAAAAATAAATAAAAAGGATATTGCAACCAATGGTTGAAGCCACAAAAGGTTTTTTTTTTTTAAATTGAACAAATCTCAACCAGAACTTAGAAGTATATTTATTAAAAGGAAGTTGCTTTTTTTCTATTCTTGAACTCATACCTTTTCTTCATAGTCATCTTGAGCAAGACAATCCATTACATCCACACAACCAAGCAAACAGCCTGTTGGGTATTCTTCTGGGAATTCTATATCAGCATCTAAAAAGGAGAGCAAGAGCATTTGTATCAAGGGGTGTTATACATTTCCTCCAAAAAAAAAGTAAAAATGGCTCATGAATTGGATTACAGTTTTCTTAATATTGTTCGATTCATGGATTTTCTAATCGATCTGCTAATGGTAAAATGCCATATTGGTAGATTAATGAAAATTATTTAGATAAGTGATCATACCAGGGACTTATACCCAAGAAATGTTACTTTACTTGTGTCTTGAACGGCAAGATGAGATGAAAAAATAATGATTACATTCTGACCAAGATATCATTACAAACTGGGTCCCAGGTGTCAAAATCTTACCATCGTAATGGATTCTATATTGCTGTTCCACATCTGCTATTTCTTGTGGAACAGGTTTTTTAGTAGTAGCAGCTATCCAAAGTCTACCCCGGTGAGGTGTATACCAGCTGCGGCCTTCATGTCTTTGAAAAAAAGATCAATAGTATTGTCATAAGGGGCCAACCAAATGTTCTTATGAATTATTTGACCTTTTAACCCTCTGTTGGCAGGTATCTAATGTAAGGAATGGACCTATTGGCTTTACAATATATGTATTTGAGAAAAACTTGTACTACAGTACAGCAGTATTGTCTCCATATTTTAATTATTTTAATGAGGAAATTTCAGTAGAGGAAGTTTTCAACTGTTGACATTTGCCCCAGTCTCCAAATCATATTTTGAATTTCCACAAATAAATTTCTAGGGATATGATAGCTGGAATGAGGATAGTAATTTTTATTTTGGTTATTAATATGAAACTGGCAGCGAAAAAATTCAACCATCTTTAAAGTCTAAATGAGTCATAAGACTTAATGAAAAGTAAGCAAACTTACTTCTTTATTCCTGAGGTAAGTAATGTTGCCCATGGTTGGTGCATACTCATACAATAGCCCTCATCTGACATCTCTTGCAATTCTTTATCTTGTAATCTGAGGGGTTTCTTCTTTGCGTCTGTCTTTTCTCCTGAGTTGGTATGCGTTTTTTTGGTAGCCCATTCACCTGTAGGTACAAACTGTTCAGGAAAAATACAATGGAAATGTTTTAAAATCATATATTATATTCATATCAAAGGATGATGGGAATTCAAATTCATTTTCAAAAGTATCAATTTCTCAGTGATGATGCTATTACATTCCTGCTAAGAGTGTAGGAATACATAGTATATTTACTGTAATTTCGCTTATGCTTTTCATCGACAGTTTTGACCAAGAAAGATTACATAAGAACAGTGGGTTAATACTGCTAGGGTTCTTTGAGCACCCAAGCCATTTTCTTTGAAAGCCAGTGAAACTGCCTAGATGTGAACCGAGGACCTTCCACATTGAATGCAAGCATGACAAACACGGTACCCAGTAATCCATTATAGCTCTCTTGTCAGCAAGGTAGACTACACTGATTTCTTTGTATTTCAAACTAAAATATTTTGTTTGGCAAAGCCTTTAAAAAGAAATTTCAAACTCAACAAAAAAAACTCTCATACCTGAGGGGCTGGTTGTTGTATCCCTGGGTTAATCAGTGAGCCAAAATCCTTATCTGTGAATTCAACTGTTTCAGCAGTTTGTGTTTTCTTAGCACCAAAATAAACGTCTTGTATCACAGAGTCCTTAGTGTCATATAAATCTACAACGTCATCAGACTCAACCACACGTCTGCCAGCAAAGTCAAGTGTAATTTTTCTATCTTTCCGAGAAGCATGTTTAAGATTTCTTAATTCCTCGTCTCGCTTTTTCAAAGCTACACGTTCACTTTTGGATAACCATCTGTTACTATCAGTTGAGAAATAGTCTGATTCATCATCAATAACTTGTGTCCTCTTTACACTAAAAAAATAATGTTGACAGTCCAAATATAAATGTATTCAATTCTAACCTAGCAACTTTCCTCAGTAATGGGAGTATCTTAATATTTTATTGATATAGAAGTGGGGTTAAAAATTTCATTAAACAACAAATATATTCTTTTATCAACAAGTTTACATACCATGAAAGAGAAATAAACAAGAGATAAGGTGAAAACTTGTAGATCTGTGAGGTGACAGACAAGAGGAGTGACCGATAGAACCAAAATATATGAAAAATAAATTGTACCTGGTTCTATCATAATCCAATAGTCTGTTTTTATGTTTCAATGCCTTTTCAAATCCTTCATTCATTTTCAAGGAAGCATTTGGCAACTTATCTTTATCCATCGGTATGTAACTGTTGCGCCCTTCACATTTCATAAGCCTTTGTCGCAATTGATCACTCTTTTTAGAACCTCTTACTAAAACTTCCTGTTCATCTTTTGTACAAACCTACATAGAAAATATAGATGTGACTCTTTGTACAGAGTGAACAATATCTATCTATTTCTGATATCTAAAGAGGGTATTTAGATGGAGCTGGTCCTTTAGATGAGTTCTCCATGCATTACACTCTTTCTTTACCAATACAAAGGGTCTCCTTTTAATTAAGAATCACATTGACAACCGTAGACATATATTCCAAAATATAAACTGTATATCGTGCTGACACTTTGGATATTTAAAGATACATTCAAATAGAAAAAAACTGACAACAACAGTCCACTTACTAAAGTCCCACAAAAAATGCAAGGCCCAGAACCTTCTTGTTCACACACAACTCTTCCACATTTTGTGCAATTGTTGATGAGATTATGTTTGGCTGCTTGGCATTCACAAGGATGTCTGCCTACAAATAAAGGATATTTTGCAATTGGTTCTAGACAAAATAATACAAAAAAAATACGGAGGTATGAAAAATAAATATAATTTCCATAAAGAAATCTTGCTATGTAAGGAAGATATTATCTTCTGATTTTACATAAAAGACACAATTTAAAAACAATAGAAATCTTGAGAGAACTGTCTTAATCTCATAGAGCAAAGGAAAGTCTTACCAAGTATAAATGAATTGAAAAACTTGGCCTACCTGGTAACTTAGCTACATTAGTTTTCATCTCTCCATCTTCACTGAAAAGGGGTACAAATTTAGTTTTCTTTTTGACATCAGCACTTTCTGATTCCTCTTTCTTACTTTTGGGTGGGCTAGTATTGTGCTGTCCATTAACTGATCCCTGAAATTATGCACAAATAAGGAACACAGATATACAACAGGTAGAAACTTTACAGAACTGAAAAGGACAACAAGGCAATAACTAATGCTTACATTATTGCCTATATCTAAGAAAAGGGCAATGTAGGCACACCATGCCATGTAAAGATTTTTTCATTGTTCACCTATTATAGTAAATCATGACTTGGAAAAACATATAAAAAATATGTTACATTTTGTTGTGAAGCTTGTACTCCAACAACGACTGGTGATGATCGGTCTTCATTCTGCTTTTTGTTTTTCTTTTTTGTTTTTGTATTTCCTCCAACCACAGTAACTTCAGTGTCAGATTTCTTTTGATAAATCTAAAAGTAAATATGAAAAATCACTTTTTATTGAGATTTCATCTTTTATTTTAACAAAAAGGGAGAGATTTTTTTAGAGAAACAAAAAATAGAATATATCCTTCTGTACTAAAACATCGTATTTTACGACACATTTTTCTCAATACTAGTATCCTTGCATTTAGTTAGAGTCATAAATACGAACAAAAAAAATGTATCAATCCTGATTCAACACCTTTGATAACGGTTTTACAAGTTACTACAATAAGTTTGAGATAATTATAACATGTGCAGTCTGGGTCTTCACATTCACTAAGAATTATGGTTCAGATCGTATGATAATAATTTTGCAAATTCGCCCAAAAAAAATGTATCAATCCTGATTCAACACCTTTGATAACGGTTTTACAAGTTACTACAATAAGTTTGAGATAATTATAACATGTGCAGTCTGGGTCTTCACATTCACTAAGAATTATGGTTCAGATCGTATGATAATAATTTTGCAAATTCGCCTCAGAAGAGGTTTATATATATATTTGTACACTTTCGCGGACAATATAAAGAAAAACTATAAAACATACCTGAATGTCATTTGGAACTTCAACATCTCTTGCCGGTGGTCTCCATTTTCTTTTTAATTCATCAATAAATCTTCTATTTCTGGCCACATTTGGGTCCATTAAATCACATAGGTATTCTTCCAGATCTTTGACATTGTCAATGGCAAGAATGTACCTTTACAAAAAGGAAAGGGTACAATTACTGAAGTGAATGTACTTTCTTGTACTTTACGATATATGTTAGTCTTGGAGTCAAGGATAAAACGTGTGTTTGCTTAGCTGACTTTATTATAACTGGCGGCAAGGAATAGCCTAGAATAGATTTACATATTATACACGTATGCGTACAGACAATATCATTATATAACAATTATTAACTGATATTGTAATAATTGATAAATTACACTTTAGTGTTGAAGAAAATTGAAATAATGTTATTTGGGCTGCTTAAGATAACAAGATGAGACTTTGCCTTTATTTCAACATCACTTCTTTTGATTTATTACAAGCCGGTATCACTATGAGTATGAATCTGGGTATATTTTACAACTCATTTAAATATGTTTGACTCCGCAAATATGCCAGTAAACATGTAGCCATCACCTGACAGCTGTTAGTGACATGTGAATTAAGTCAAGGGTTTTCTCTTTGATGGTCTAAAAGCAGCAATTTCAACACTTGGAAACTATGCAGAACTTCCATCAACTTCCATTGAGTTTGAGGTGAATGTTGCAAGATAACTAGTATTAGCTTTGTTTTTTACAATAACCCCCCCCCCCCCCGTGCTATGTATCTGTGGTACAATATCTATCTTGTGGCTTCATAATGAGAAGTGCTTATTGTGCAACTTTCTCAGAATTATTACCAAACATCTGGAAATGGGTGGACAGCTTTCTTTCAGTAGATATCATCAATTTAACTTGATATAGAGAACTTATATTACTCTTTCAAAAGACTATCCGTATACCATGTACAATTTTTCATTCAGATTTTACACATACTTGGCAATATCATCGGTGGCATCGAATCCTAACACTTTTGACAGTTCTCGACAGACCCACTGAACCACGGGCGCAGCCATGTTGATATTCCCACAATGCACTTTAATCGTCAGGAACCGACTACAATTCAGCGATTAAATCAAGCTTAAAATGATAAGTAACGCATATGATCATGGATGTAATATGGGTATAACATATATATTTCTTAACAATTGATACTTATTAAAACAGACTTTATAGATTTGACAATACTTCGGTAACTTCCGTTAAAAGAGCGGGAGAATATGATTTTCCCGCAAAATCAAGAAGATTATTGAAAGGGACAGAAGCTGTCAGTAAACAGAAACGTTTCAAAAATGGTTCGTACAAAAGCAGATGGAGGTGGTAGAAAAGGTAAGCATTTTGCATACAAATGATCGTCTCGCAAACATTTTGGTTTCTGACATTAATATTTCGTTCGTTCAGTAATTGACATTTTTTCCATTTATACTAGTATTGTTTACAGAATACACATAATGCAAATTGAGAATGCTAGTAGACTAAGTAGTGCAAATGAAAAACATTGCGATGCCTATGTTTATTGAAAGGAAAATAAATATAGTAGTATTTCTTGTTTACACTTTGGTATATATCCCAGAAATCCTCCTACTTATACTCCAGATTAACCCCTTGTTTTCTCTTTTATTCTTAGCTGTTGCAGCCAAAGCCCCAAGAAAGGTGCTTGCTTCTAGCAGTGGTGGTGCCTCAAGTTCAGGTTTAGGGTCTCCGGTGACAGGTAATTCTAGAAAATGACTTTACTTTTGCAGTTATGTAGAAAATGGATTTATCATTGATTTGGAATCTAGGACATTTACTAATAATAGTTCTGTTATTGTTAGCCTTCAAAAAATTATGTATTGATTTTGTAGTAGGCAAATATGCAGGAGGAAACCCAGTTGTTGTCCGACCTACTCCAGATTGGCAAAAAGGTATATCATCATTTTGGCTAACAGAGCCGAAGAAAAATAAAGAAAATGCTGATCCAGAAGTTGCTGACAGGTAATATTTTTTTTACCTCTCAATTAATTGATCTATTTTGAAGTAGTCAAGATGAGTATTATAACTTTTAAGTCCTCAAAAAAACATCAGTAATAAATTATGAAAAAGCACAAATCCTTAAAGCCCACTGAATAATTACTAGTAAATTGTTGTAGTTAAGTCTTGTTGCATCCTATCAGCCCAGTGCTTATCCCTTGCATATTCTCTTTAAAAATATGATGATTTGCCAATCAAAATCATAATATTTGAATGCATACTAAGCTCAAAATTATCAAATTAATGGTGACATTTAATGTGCTTATATTTTCATTTCATTGTAGCCAAACTACCCCAGAGAAACAAAGCTCTTCTTCATCTTCATCTACAAAAGCAGCAGCCTCTTCAAAATCTTCCCCATCTCCAGCAGCCGCAGCGTCTTCAAAATCCTCCCCACCCCCATCAGCAGCAGAAGGATCATCACATACTGATGAAGGAGCAAGTCCAGTAAAAAAAAGCAAACTTCAAAAGAATAACATGATTGAGTCTGACGAAGAGGACTAGTTCTGGTGCTAGTTGTATATAGGTTTCATCAAATTTCCACATCTCATTTGTCATCATTCTCATGTTTTTACTTGATATATCTTTTAAACTTCATTTCACCATCAATACCGAATTTATATTTTTACAAAAACTCATAGTTTTCATGGCAGTAACAATCTTCCGTAAATGCTATTTATGAAGCAGTATTTTAACTTTGTGCTACTTCAAATATAAGAAATTGAAGGGGAAGAAGACTTTAGTCAATGTGCAGTCCATCACAGTCATGACATTGATGTAAAAATCAGGATTCATCATGCACACATAGTTCAATTTATTTTTATCAATTCATGTATTCTTATATACCTTTTTCGCATATATTTTTCCACTAATAGACTGGATGACTGTAAAAATATACTAAATAAATAAAACTGTACATTTGAAAAATATGATTTTATTCTTTAAATATTGACCTGGGTAGAAATAAGATTTTTTTCCATTGTCCCTTACAGACCTGTTGGGTTGGTGAGATGCGACTGCCTGGGTCTTTACTTCAAAGCCAATGTTGCTGGTACATTACTCTTACTATTTCCCAATATCCTCAACTGGCCGGATAGCTCAGTTGGTTAGAGCGTCGTGCTAATAACGCGAATGTCGTGGGTTCGATCCCCACTTTGGCCAAGTTTTTTTTTTTTTTTTAAATAAATATTTTAAAAATTGTCCAATGCAGACAGGAATCATCTGGTGGCCCCAAACTTGTGGAAATGCCATTATGTATTGTTAAAGGTTTCCTTGTTTTTAGTTTTCTAGCCACTTTCAGGACACGCCTGAAGCTCGAAGATATATTATTCAATGTAAATAGACCTTGAAAGGAACCAAAATGTTTTGATGGGAGATATTGGTCATCATTTGCAAAGTCATCTAGATATATGGTTATAATATTCTCGGTGAATAATATCTTCTATTGAACTTAAATACTTTGTACAAAAGGCTCTCAGGAAAAAATGCCATTAGAAAAATTAGTATTATTTTGATAAAATTATTTACAAATTCCTTAGTTTTGATATTTCCCATTGGTTTCAGGTTTTGCCCCCATTTATGATTAACTCAATTGAACATTCCCCATGTTTAGCATTTTTCTCAGGCAGATGCAGGTTTTCATTTTATAGATTAATTTTGTGCACAATGTAAATATTGAGAATATCATCAAAAGTACTTGGAAACTCTCTCCTAGATTGTTTGAAGACTGGATTAGTGAACAGATAGTTTGCCTTTTCATGAAAATGTTCAACAAACTAAAGCAATTTATACTAAGAAATACAATGGAAAAAGAATTAGAAACACATGTAATTTCATTTGATAGTATTTATTATAAAGACCACAGCAGCTCTAACTTGGAACCAACCCATACAAGAGTTCTTGCACATCAACTAAAAGTATGAAACAACTTAGGTATAAGATAATTGCTACATAAGCATATTTATGGAAGAAATTACCAATTTTTACATCAATTTGATGAGTGTTCTATTATTGACATACTTATTCATTAACAAGTTCCAAAGACCAAATTGTGGCATATTTTTCAAAAAACAATGGTAGTTGTACTGACTTATGCCATAGAAATATACATAGAAGTGGTACTACAAATGAATTTGATTTGAGAGGCAGTGCATACACTTAATTCTATTTGATTTAGAGCTGTCTATTGGATTTTTCTTTGCTAGTATATAAACTATTTCATATGAAAACATTTTACATATTCTACAATGTGCATTGATTTGTACACAAGGCCAATGTGTTAATTAGTTAAAATTGCTGCCAGTCAAACACAACTTTGAAGAGATTATTTGTGGATTGTTCCTTCGGTCATCAATAGCAATGCACATTTTGTATCATTAGAAAATTTTGCACATGTTGACAGACACCATGAAATTTAGTCTTCCAAAAAAGTTACATTGTTGGATCTGAGCACATGGTAATCACATTATGCCATAAAACAATATTCTAGGAAGCTTTAAAAAAAAGAGAACGTAAAAGATTTTTCTTCTTCTTGAATTATATAAGTTTTAATGCAGGGATTTCATTACAGTATTTCATCAGCTGCTATTGTCAAATATTTCGTTTTTGAACCATTCCTGTAATAATTTCTGCTTCAAAACCTTCTTCATAGATATTAACTTTGGGGCAATTTTCTAAATCAACCCCCAAATTACATGTACATACACAAGCACATAATTTTTGTAGTTTGGAAAAAACATTCATTTTCAGACCTATACAATGAATTATATCATAAACTCCTTTATCACGGTTTACAATCAAACTAAACATGAGTGTAAATTTCCTTCTTATCATATGAAAAAAACCTACAGTTATCAAGATTTTGTTTACATATATTCATATATATATATATATTTGTAACTGACATGTAAAACATATCTTTCCTATTCTGATTCTTGTTATACATTTTTGTTTCACCACTCATTATCCCAGTTCAATCAGTAGCATTCAACAAAATCCTAGCATGCACTTATCAATAATATGTAGTTTTACAAAAATAAAATCCTTTGAAGGAAATGTAGAACTATCTAGCAATCAATCAACACTACCGTTAGGCTGCAATGTAGTCGAGAACCATCTATCCCCTCCCCTCCAAATAACCCCAGGAATTCTCTTTCTTTGCGGCTGGTTTGAACCAGGATAATGACTGATTACTCCATCTGATAAGTTTCACTCATTGTGCATTCCTGGCTGTTCAAACTAGCTGAGGATTATCATCATTTATACATCGATATCCACAGATAGCATGAACAATGGGTCAGTTACAGAACTGTGGATTTTTATAATTCAACTTGGTAAACTTTTATATACAATGGACATTACAATTCTTCAAAAAATCTGCAGTGACTGACAGCTAGATGCCAGTCTCCGAGTTACACACATTTTTTTTCTTAAAATTTTGAATGACTAAATTGAATGTGATTTCTTATAGCCACATCAAGTCATTCATATCTGATCTCCTTTTATAAACTGACTAACTCTGTGGAGTTCAAATAATATGTCTTGTTGTTTCTTTTTCTGCTAGCTAGGCAACAGATAACCGCAAGTTCCTACATACTTGACTTATTATCAGTCAATTCCTTATAAGTATTACACTTGGACTGTACAAAACATAACCCATTTTGTATTCATTCATACGTTTGACACATAGCAGTTTTCTAAATTGTACAATGTATCTGAAACAATTATGACATTTGTGTATGCCCACTTTATGTACACTTATAATCATCACATTATAGATAAAAGATTTATTGGAATAGATTTTGTCATAAAAACATACCTACTTTAATTTTTATATAATACTGACCATGCAAAATACATGGACAAAAATGAAAAACAAAATTCACACAAAAAGGACCATTTTGCTTAGTATTTTGTCCTTTTGCAAAATATTCCCTCATCGTCAATATGAGCAGAACTTATGAGAGATAGTTTGAGAGTTTACAATAAAGTATTTGTTACCCATGACCAAGTTAAAGATACAGCCCTTTAGGAATTCTCATAAAATAATGAAATAAACCTGGATGAAGTGAACTCCCCACACAAGGAGGCAGCTAACATATTACCACATCAAATAATGCAATACCATTTAGAGGAAATCAACAAAGAAAAACCAACCAATAAAGAAAGAATACAAATAAAAAGTATAATCATTTGGTGCTTTGCCTCAATGAGCATAACATTTTAATAAAACAACTGCAAAAAAAATAAAATAAACATTGTGCAAAAAAACCCACCCATTTTTCTTTCTTTGTTCCCTCTTCATTGGATGCAAAATATTGATACCTTCTAAAACTTCTCCTTCACTACCATGCGTCAAATCTTAATAATCCAATTATCACATAATGAATGCCTTCCTTTTGAAGTGGTATACCAATCAACCACTATTTTTCTTGTCAATGTGATGAAATGTTCTTATGTGTACTTCCTGTACGATCTTTCACAGGTATTTGATCACAGTGAAACATATGTAATTTTGAACATGAAACGAAACTTTTAAGATTTTAAATGCTGTACAATAAGAATATTTCTCTATTGACTTAAACATCTGACACATTCTTAAATTTTGACAGTCATTTTGAGAATGTTTGTTCCATGGTGGTCACCCGTTAGCTATGGTGGCTGCCTTACTAGACGGAGTATTTTCTACTTCAATGGGACTGTATCTGCATCCCGGTCATGGTCCTCATATCATTGGGACCGCTTTGATTTTGCCTGATTCTTGTTGGGTGTATAGAAGCAACAGCAAAACCTGCAGGGTGAAATGAGGATGTAGGAACCAATCAGGATCACTTACCAGTCAATATTCAAAAGTTTGGTAAAAACAGCACTGTCTATTACATAATTATGCAAGGGAAAAAGTGCTTATCTAGGAGACACATGCTAAGACTCTGAACCACAGAACATAAAGCTTGTAGGATATTAGCATCGACTATTTCAAATATATAGGGAGGAAAGGCACAAAACAAAATTTCACATAGTTGAAGGAATACTGTGAAGTACTGAATTTCCAGCTTGACATTTCACAAACACAGTTTATCAGAACTTCTGCTGTGATGAATGCAAGAAGTTCAAACAGATCAGAGGTTGATTACTTCAATGCAGAGATCTAGTAACTCCCTAGACATTAGGCATTGAAATTTGACAGAACGAAAGTTTAAAATAATGGAACTTGTGTAATTATATACAAAGTGTGAACATGTGTCATCTCCTTAGAATAGAAACAGGTGGATATTTTATTCTGCAAAACTCAGATGGAGGCTCATTCCAGAAGGCTTCTAGATATTCAGGTACAAGTGTCAAGTCATAATAGAACTTAGCTACTTTGATCCTAAATAAGACCATTGGATTTAATTTTAATTCCCTAAGCTCTAATATATCTATGTTTGACGGGTCTTCTTTTTCCTGCGGCGTCTGAAGAAGCAGCATCTGTAGAAAAAAACAAGTCATATGATTTAGTGATTAAAAAAGCACATAGCAGGTATTGGGTATGATCAATTGAGTGACAATTTTAGGAGTTTGTAGTCATCATTGTGAATCAGTTATAATGATTTCATGATTAATAACAAGGAAGTGTCTTTTCTGTGCTAAAAAGCCATGGATTCTACTATGTAAATATATAATACAGATAATGTTTGAACAATAACAAAATATCTTCCAACAAAAAGTGCACTAAGTCAGCAAAGCACCAAAGAAATGGCAATATATATATATTATTCAAAATATTTGCTTACAATCTATCTAAACTAGTTTAGTGTGCATTAATATTAATGGAACACCCCCCGCCCATGAATTTTATAGATTCTTTAACTAAGGGCTATTGATTATATTTCACAAGGAGGGTCTATATATCTGTCTATCGAATGCTTAAACTATCATGGAGACACAACTCTACCCATATGATTGTAGAAGGTCAGGTTTAGGTCTCTTTTCTACCGACAAAAAAGGAATATTTTCAATAGAATCACTGATTTAGTAAATTTGAGTAAGTAACTATAATTTAAAAAAAATGCATAACAACAACAATAAATATCCTTGATCTAATTTATCATAGCTGCAAAACTAGGAAATAAAAACTGCCTCGAGATTATCAGAAAGAAAAAAATAGAAACTCTGTACACAATGTACTTGTGTTGGAAACTAGGTCTTTCAAGCACATGCGATGTATATCAAGATGAAAGCATCTAAAACAAGCCTACAGGAGAAATGGCTTGAAGTATATATGCTTTAAACATCAACTATGGCAGAAAAATCAATATTCACTTAGTGGTTCTGATAGCGGAATTTATGGTCATGCAAGACGGATTTGTTTTCTTAACATATTGACAGCAAAATTTGCAAAAAAGAGGCATCTATGAAAAATAAATGTATAGTCATTTTTGTCGTCTAATCAAATCTTACTACTTCAATTACATCTGTGAATTAACACTGAAATGTTTTCAGGGAAAGGTTTAAAAATATTTGTCTCAGGAATCTGCTAGCTTGTGAAAATGAAAATGATCTAAGGGACCTGCCAATACTCTATGGTGGAGGAGGATATCTGCCCTGGAGTGAATCTATCCATGTTGTTTTTTTCATAGAAAAAAGGTCTGTTATGCCAATAGAAAAGCTACACACATAAGTAATTCAGTACAAAACAGGCATAGGAAATAATAATATGGCAAAGCAGCTTTACAGCAATTGACATTATCTCGAATCATTCAGGTTGTATTTGCAAGTGATTTTCTTATCCTATTTAATGATCTGGGAGATGGGTAATCTCTGGAGTTGACTGATTGGGATAGAGAATAATTACAACTAAAGCCGAGCAGACGCATCAAGGAATTAGACATGATACATGACTACAACACAAGTGCTTTTGTTAGAGAAGAAAATCTGAATTCAAATACTCCAAGCTTTCCACAAATATGTGATAAAACAAAAAAATTGTAGCTACACATCACATTTTTTAGCACAGATTGAGTTTAGCATATGATAGTAAAATATATTTTGGGCCAATTCTTTTCAAAGCATAATACAGTCATGTAATATACGTACTTGGTCTCATCCACTACTTCTACTTCAGCTGGTGCAGTTATTGGCGTATTTGAGTGTCCCCCTGTAGGATCATCTCCTGCTAACTCTCCACCAGTGGAAGTCATCACCTGTAGGCAAGAATAAAAAAGGTTAGCCACCATAGTCTTCACTGAATCTCATATCAACCCTGACACTGGGTTGTTAAACAACAGTTGTCCTTGAACCCTTGTTTGACTTATCATTAATTCAAAAATATTCAATTTCAATAATTAAAAATATATGCGTATCATTTTTACTTTTTCATAATATAATGAGCTAGTCACAATCACAGCATGCAATACCTCAAATACACTACAATACATGTATTTGACTTCTTAATTAAACATCCATACAAAATATATATTTACAAAAATAATAATACTTGTAACATCAAGATAATATCATATGCTAGTGTGCTTCTAAGTGCTCTTATTAGCCGTAAGCACTATTAGTCTAGCAAAGTACCATCAGTCTTTATTGTACAAAGCAAGCAAAATGATCATCTTTCACAGACCCCAAACACATTTATGTAAAAATAAATAACCCAAGAATTTTGATGAAAAAAATGTGTAATAGTCTTTTGGGTGTATTAATTTTTAAGAAAATATTCTCTGAAATGTAATTTCAATTAATAAGCACACATTCAGTCAGTCACAACATTAAGCAGGCAAAAGCATGCCACTCACTAATCAGAAGAAAGAATAATTTCACAGAAAAATCAAGATGGCTATAATATTAAGTAGGAGCTGATTGACAAGAGGAAAGAAAGGAATCCATGGCAATATAAACCAAATCCAAGCTGGAAAGCAAAAGCAATACAAAGGCATAATGAAGGGTATACACATTTCACACCACCAAGTGGGTTACACTTATATAGAATAAAACAAAGGATGATATCAAAGCAAAAGGTACGCCCAAAACCAGCTATCTAGTTATTTGGAACATTGAAAGGAAAAGATAAAGGTCCAATTTCATTTCACAAAACAATAAATGATAAAAAAACAAAACAATACTGTATTTCACATTAGCAGAAAAATGTCCAGGAACACATGCACCATAAAATGATTGAAGGCAGACATAAGCTTGAAGGTAACCTGCTTAGCATCATGTGCACATCATTAGTTTGCTTGCAGCCATCACATTTTTTTATAAGTTAATATTTTCTCTCTAATAGCTCATAAAAGGACTATTTTGCTTTTTTTTCAAATATGGAATACAACATGGTCTGCCAGAAATACTCTTGAAAGCCATTGTTTTGAAATAATTTGAAAAATAAAATTACACTGAACATCCTATTGATTGAAAATGCAACAACTTCACAAAATACTTTCATGCCAGCATGTACATGGATAAAATGGGGTCATTGTAAAGACAACTGTACCTGTACAGAACCCCCATGCCTATCAGCTGATGTAAGGTTAGCCCCAAGTAAGTTATTTGTTTGTCTCTGTGGTTCACCCCATGCAGTCCCCCGTTGATTGGCCTGCTGAAATGACGCAACAAAGGGCGTTCTCTGGTTAGTGAGAGAATGGGAGGTAGAAAAAGACTGGAAAACAATGTCTCATGAAATTGGGGTGAGACCAACTTCACCAGAATATCATCATCTGAAACGTTTTAGGTCTTAAATCTTAATAATAATTTTACAAATGAAATACATTTTAATTAAGATTTCAGTTTTTGGAGTAGTTTGTTTAGTAGTACATTAGTTTACTTGGAGACTAAACATCTCCTTTTAAGTCTACATTTGTTTCATACTATGCAGCCATAAACTTGCACGTTTGAGTAACATGTTAAAAATAATTATTAAGACATATCTTGTGACAGGTATATGCCATCATCCTGAACTTCAAAGACATGATAAATTATGCATTAGCATTCAATAAACATAGCACCATAACCTGTGCAGGAAAAGTGACTTTCAGATAGTGACCAAAGACCCTTGATGTTTTCTATACAAAAGCTCGTTGTGGATTGAGTGGATGAAAACAAAATTCTAACACTGGTCCAATAAAATCATATTGAACAGAATTTTGATACTAGAAAGCTTAGCACAATGTCAGTTATGAAAGATAAGAGGTTGGAAGAACTAATAAATTACCAGGCTACAGTACACTCAATTCATTAAACAATAAGTTAACATTACTGTAAGATATAAAGAAAAAATACTCTCAGAACAATATATTGTTCTGTACTGCCCCTAGATATCTACATACTAGATCATCTTATACAAATAAATCAGGACTACAAAATCTTACAATTCAGCGCCCACAGATAACAAAGAAGTATCAAAACAGTTTCATGAAAGGATAGTTTCTTTATAATACATGTCGGCCAAAAATTAAAAAAAAAATCAGTTATTCATAATAGGAAGTTGAAGTTAGGTCAGTTATTCATTTTTGTTTGATAATATAGAAATGGTGTAAATGATAAATTCAGTTCAAATGCCCATGCTGATGAAATCTATTAGAATGCAAAAAATCATTTAAAAGCCTTTTAATTTTTTATGTTGTCAGGAGGGATGAATGGAAACTTAATTTGTTGTTGTGACAGGAATACATTAAAAAAAAGAGCAAGTTATTCACATTGTGATTTTTTATGCATTTTTTCATTGAACTATTTATTATTTTGCCATAACAACTCCTAATCTTAACTTATCTTAAATATAAGAGTTAAAAGCCAGATAAAGATGAGAAAATCAACCAGTGCGCTTTTACAGTGAGATTGTGCAATACCAAAGATCTTATAAATGTGCTTTCTTTCCAAAAAAACCAAGAGAACCTAGAGGTAACAACTGGGGCCAAAATTCAACAGCAAACTGTGTATTGCATTATGAGCAGTGCAATATGGAATAGTACATATCAGTTTTGTATTGCAGTAGACACCACAAAAGCAGGTAGTAGTATTTTTAGAATACATAGAACAAAATCTGAATATGTCATTAAGATTTTAGTCACATATATTTGATTTCAATTATTTTGCATATTCAAAACAATAAAAACCTATGATAGACAAAACAAACTCACTGAAATGTGAATACATGTAATAGTGAAGTATTCCAATAGCTATGTAGATACAAGAAATTAGCCAAGGATGTGCAAAACATTCATTCATTAAACTAAAATGAATAAATTTATAAAAGAAAAAAAAGAAGAAGAAAGACATGCCAATCCACAAATATACACACACACTCTCTATTTTTTTTTCTTCTACCATGCAAGTGACATTGCCCAAGCAAATGAAAGATTACCTTTGGTTTGCTTTGACTAACATGTCTCTCTCTTTCCTTGTCCCGTGCTGGTGACATAGCCTCTCCTGTATGAATTGATCCCACTGGAGTGGACTGCAACAAAGTGGAATTACCACGTCAACACACACTAACACACCAAACCAAACTGCTTGATATCTCATGCAAATTGCTTGCTTGGGACCAACATCCCAAATAATCAATTAGCAAAGCGTTACTTAAAAAAAATATCTTTCAAGAAGTTAACATGTATGTCTGATCTTTACATATTTATTTGTGTTTTGGAAAGTCTTTGGAACCCAACCCCCTTATACCCATTTCAGTTTTGTCATATCTAGGTAAAAAGCACAATAAAACAACGTGTTCATCCCATGCAAGCCTTTAATTTGGTAAGTTTTTGAGTAAAGATTATCAAATTGAATAACTGTGAAATAGTAAAAAAAAGGGGGGCAGGCAAAACAGATCCCCACACTTTAACAAAGAGTGCAGTTTGATAAGAACAGTTAATTTGTCAATAAAATTCTCGTTTTATTGAGAAAGTCGAATAGATGTTCTAAGAATAACATGTTAACTTGTACAAAATAATTCAACTATTTGGTTAGGGTATCTACAATAATACTGGCTAGAACTTGACAAAGTCTTACACAACAAAGTAGAAGAAAAATAAATAAAAACGTGGCTCCATATCACGGCACAGGGTTAAAACAGAAGAGTCATTTCATAATTATGATATATATGCAGCACGTAAATGGGCTCTGAAACAGAAGTAGCGACATAGAACAATATTTACCAATTGTCTTCCTGTCCAGTCGAATTCCCAATCACTTTCCCAGCCCTTTTTCTCCATGAGATCTGTGAAAAGTTTTCGGAGATAATCATAGTCTGGTGTTTCAAAAAAATCTAATCTCCGCACATACCGTAGATATGTTGATAGTTCCTCTGGAAATGACAAAGAAAATTCAAACCCTATAAGATTCATTCTCCTTTTGTATTCACCTAATTAATAATCAAAGATAGATCACTATCAAAAAAACATGAATTGTCAAATAATACAAATGTACACATGCATACATTCATTCCCTGCAAGTGATAAGTGGATTGTATCATTTATTCTAACATGTGAAAATTCAATGAATTCTTTCTATCTGTAGGAAAAAGTCCATATCCTATTTTTAGCTTACCTGGAAAGTTTTCACATAAAGTTTCAATTGGTGTGGCTCGTTTTGTGTCACCTATTTTTTGGTATCTTTCTTTGAGTGTGTCAGCTTTTAAGCCTTGCCAGGGTAAACTGCCTCTCAAGAAATACATAAACATGTGACCTAATGCCTCCAAGTCATCTCGTCTACTTTGTTCTGTTGAAGAAAAAACACAAAACCATGTAAAGCGTTAAGTAGAGTTTCTTTCCACATTTGAAAAACAACACTTTGTAATTCTCAAGTGGTATTTTCTTTTAATTGACAGGAGACATACCTTTTCCCAAATGTGTATTTATACTCATATATCTGGCTGTGCCCGTTAAACTTTTATGCTCTCTGTAGGGTATGTGTTTATGAGTTTCTGGATCTATATATTCTTTGGCCAATCCAAAATCTATGATGTGGCATATGTGTTGTTTCTTGTTTGACTGTCTTCCAATAAGGAAATTCTCTGGCTTTACATCACGGTATATCAAGTGTTTAGAGTGTACATATTCCATCCTTGTCAACTAAAATACAATAATAAAATACTATCATTACACACTGTCAAGGTTTTTTAAACACCAAATTAAACTGATTGTACATTCATTTCTCTCACTTTGTTGAACCCAAAATATTGATTGATTAGATTTAAATTCAATCAAAATTTTGGTTTCACTCTTTTGGACAACTTTAATATATTTGCCAGCCTTCGTTAATCACAGGCCAAAAAACCAACAATTTAGTTTCAACTTAACAAGTTTGAGATTTACAGAATATTTCTTGAAACTATCCTGTAATTGCCTTTAGGGCTTGTCAAGAAACACAGGATTCAGGATACAAGCCCATAGGCCTACCACACAACACCATTTCTAAATGGCTATCAATCAACCTTATAACCCCTAAGTGACAAGAAAGGCACTATTACTGGATATAGATTAGCTCTAGTTTCAACTCTGGTTGTCAGAGAGCCTTTATTGGAATCTTTCATTGCTTCATGATCTTTATGGTTTTAGTTCTTTTGAAGCATATATATGGCGGCACTAGACATTTTGCTTTTGAAATTTGAGAAGTGATATAATCCATTATTTGCAGCTGAGCAAATAGAATGTCTAATACATATAGCATTTGGAGCCTTTTACCTCTTTTATCATGACATTGTTTTTTTCTTTTCAAGGTGTACATCTCCTTAATCAAAGGCAAGACAAGAGGCTTCATTGCTGTCTTAAGACTGACAGACGGTAGACTTTTGCTACAGATTACTTGTCAGACACGATACAAGAGGACAAGGAGAAATTAAGATTGCCAAATGGCTTAATCTTGCTCTTCTGACAGCAGCAAATGAAAAAAAAAGCAATTTTATGATCATGGCAAAAATGTCCAAGGGAATTGGACAAGTAATATGTTCTACCAAAATAACTTTGATCAAGAATAGGAACTTGTCAAAAGGAGCTCTGAAAAGGCCAGCCTGTAAGCAATGCACACAGCATTTGATGACAGTTTTATAATGCAGGTACATTCTAGTTGACTCAGACCTTATTGAATGTTCATTCCAACTTTTAATCAGAGTTGTTTTCCCAACAAGCTTTTTGCAATGGATCATTTACACCATTTTCCTAAGTTGGTCAATGACCTTAATTTTCATAAAAAATCTATCTGCAGTTGTTGTTTTTTATAAAAATATCTACACTAAGTAGTTTGACACATATGCCATGTTACATCCATGACTGTACAGCTCAAGTGCATTGCAATCAAAGCATCATTAGCTTCCATGAAAATTCATATTACCCAACAAGCATGTATATGAATATTAAGTCTCCCATCTAATCAATACTAAGGAGTCTTCTTTGAAACTCTAATCAAGCTTGGATATTTTCTTTTTTTATCCAAAGTCACTTGTGTCACACCACTTCAATCTACTCTATAACATGAGTTGTAAATTGATATTTCATCTTAAAAAAAACTGGAGACTTTCATTACTATGGCTAATGCCAAGGAAGTAAGATTCTTACAATTTCTACCTTTCATAATGAGTTGCAAATTGGCATACATGTATATATTTGCATACTTCACATGCTTCTATTTTTTTAAAGCAAAAAAACCCACCCAAAACAGGTGGAAAAGCAACTGTTTGATTGCCCAATATGTTATGCTTATGTTTACAGTGTGAGAATTTACAAGGCCTTAAGTAAGGCTGGTTGCATGGTTTGACAAAAAAACCAACAAAACACTTACAAGTTGAATGGCAATCATGAGAACTGTTTTGAGGGAAAATTTTCTGTCACATAAATCAAACAAATCTTCTAGACTTGGCCCGAGCAGCTCCAATACCAATGCATTGTATTTTCCACATGGACCAAAGTAATAAACTTGTGGTATTCCCTCTACAAAAATAAAGAAGAATTATACATCATCATTCCTTATGGTTCAAGTACAAATCAGGGAATAATTTAATGACTCAAACTTGATTAACACATCAAGGATTTTGCATAGCAGTTTGTATCTCTGCAATGTAAAATCTGGTGAAATTTACATAGCAGTTTTGCAATTTTGTATATCAAACTGCTAGGCAAATCAAAGAAAATTATTCCCTGCGAAAAAGTACATGTATTGTTAAAAAGTTTTACTTCGCTTAGTATATTAAAATATCATTAGGTTTTTTTCTATTGGTATGATTATTAATAGCTACTCTATTCTATAGTGAACTGGATCAGTGCTATACAATGTGGGAGAGAATTAATCAGATATAATTGTATCATGTCTAGTAATTTCAGATAGTTGTCATATGGAGATAAATCAGCTTAAACAATGCAAATTAACTACATGTTAGTCAAAAAAAGCCAACTGTTACAATAATATGTAACATCATTATCAAGACAAAAACAAAAGGACAACATTAGACTTTTCTCAACTTATATTAATCTTTGTGTTTTGTTACAGATGCACTTATCCTATATTTACATAAACTCTTGATTGAAATTTAAAACTTGGCTTTTGAATACAACATATGGATTAAATTTGCCTCTTCTCCCCATCACATTCTTTTACATAAGAAACCTAAATCAATTGCCAATACCAGCATATAAAGGCTACACCGCTTCATAAATACAGTTCAATGGATCTCCAATACATTATTGATTACTCATAGTCTGGTGACATGCTGAACTAAGTTGTTTTACACACAGCGCTTCCATTTGATATCTTATTTCTTAAGTAAACAGTGTGTTTTTTAAGTCATGACACCTTCTATAATTTTCTATCATGTTTGTATCATCTAAATGATCTTCCACTGCTTAGAATTACTAATCTCAAATACAGAAACCTATGAAGTACCAAGGTATAGCAAACATTCCATTTAGTACTGAGCCAGGCTGGTATAGCTATTGAAAGCCTTAATTGGAGAAGATATAATCTTGTAAAAAAAAAAAAATTCTTAGATAGTGGGCGACATCAATATTGAATGACAAAAAAATTCTTTAATGTGTTTTATTTGGGACTTGCTAACCACGTCAAGCATCACATATTATTAATAGCCATTATACTAATTCTATAATCCTAATAACATAATCCATACTGGTTTATTTAAATGGGACTTACATATATAAATCATATTTGTCAATGATAAAGACAGTAAGAAAACTATAAAATGTTGATGCTTATGATGTATGTCTCTAGTATCCATATTCTTTGTTGATCTTCATGAATAAAATCAGAAAGGCTACTAACAATCTCTACATTATGGCAATAACAATGTGTCTAATGACATTTCCTCTTTTAATTCATCTTCCTATACTGGAAATGACTCACCAATCTGCCCATCTATAGAATCACTAATTTGACCCCTGCCCTAACGTTTCTATGACTCACAATAACACTTTAATATTGATTTTTCTCTGACTTGAACTCTTACGTCCTCATTTGAAAAACAAAACCTATCAAGATTGGAAGAATCCTGTTAAATTTCCCCCCTCAAGAATGAATTGACACCTATGTTATCTTTCCACTTGCTCTACTTTATCATGGATACCTACTTGTATCACATTTTTTAGGAAGAAAAGATTATGTGTAGCAAGATTTCAAAATTTTATCAACCATGAAATTTGGAGAATGAAACCTTCTTTGTTGAAGAAGAAACAAATCATAGCTGGTAACTAATATATTCATGTGTATAAACTTTGGTCTTTTACGGTTTTCTTTTAAGTTCTATCTGACTATGTATATGTGTTTGGTGTTAGATACGAGAGTTTGTTATGACTAGTTGCCAGAAACATAGTGCAGCACATCTCTGAAAGACAATAATAGGCCTAAAAATCTATACTTTCATGTACGTATATTATCCTAGAATATCAATAATTGACTAGCTAGAAAGTTCACTACAATAATGACATAAAATCATATTAATGTAGTGGTAGATCCATGCTGTGTGCTACAATCATGTTCAACCAATGTTATTTTGTTCACAAATCAACCTAAGCAACCAACTGATGTAAATGCAAGATACTGAAAAGTATCAACTTAAAAAAACATATCTGCTTATATCTAAAAAGCTGTCAATTTTTAAAAAATTCTGGAAGCTTGCAGTTTAGTGGAACATTATGCTCTTGATATGCTGCATAGCTTAACCCATAAGTACCTAAATTACTTACGGATAGGATAGGCTTTCAAAAGAAAACAAAATATCATCTAAAAGGGATTATTTACATAATGACAAAAAAAAAGTAAAATCTTTCAAATCTACCATGCATATTGCTTCAATCTAGTCTAATTGTCACTTGTTCCCCTTGTGATAAGATCATGTTGCTA
>JAVSBT010100103.1:5350-15696 GCA_033118115.1 Pharyngocirrus eroticus
ATCACTGATCAGACAAGAACAGAGTGAAAGTGATGTTTAGAAATTTCTGCTATAGAGTAAAAAGGAAGCAAATAAGTAGGAAGTGAATCATCCAAATCATTTCTTTTTTCATGAAAAAAAAAAAATGCAGCAAGAACTGGAGGGTCTAACCACTATTAATTCTTACTTGTTGTTAACAAAAACAATTTTTTGAAACTTCAATAATTTACAACTGGCAAGGGACAGATCTTTTTTTAGATCTATGTAAAGGAAAAAGCTTTTAACCCATCCTACACAAATTAACTTTGGCTATACCTAGGATAGCTTGCTTGACCAAGCTGATTATAACTGATATGTAGTATATAAGTTTCCTGGGAATAACTGTAGTTATCTACTCTGCAAGTTTAACCTCTCCTTTTGCTTTTTCTAGGATAGCTTTTTTTGACCAGAGTGATTACAAATGATATATAGCTTAAACGTTTCCAGGGAATGACTGTATTTCCCCATCTCTGCAAGATAATATGATTTAAGCCAATGTAAGCACCCCATTCTTGCTAGAATTGTCATTTTAAGGAGAAAGGTTACATATCATATTTATTGGAAAAACTAGCACAGAATTAGGAGTTGATGTCAGAATCTCAAACAAAAACATCATTTATAGTTGAAAGTCCTTAAAAGTCTATTCCTATTAATATATTGTAAAGTAGCAGAAATAACAAAATAAAGGCCCAACAGAGGGCAAGCAAAATTAATATGGGTACCCAAGTTACACCTTTAATGCAATACCACGTCATGTAATCATAGAAGTTGTCAGTTTGAATTTTACAAATACCGAAAGAGTGAAAAAAAATTGATTACATAGGTATTGTATGTATACATTCCTGATGTGTTGACTTTATATAGAAAATTGTGTGTATAGCTTCTTGTTCAAATGACTTTATGGTATATGTATTCAGTGTGTAATACAACCTCTGTATTTATCATATATAAAATACACCTTGGATGGCAATGTAAATAATTGTTATATTCTTTTTTTCCTTTCATTTATAGAAATCACCAAGAATGATGAAGATACACTAACAGGACTATTTCAATATGGGAGCAAATGCTTCATACCCAGAGAGGCCTTCAGCTAGTGGTCACCAGAGGGTATGTGCGCATATCACCAATAGGTATTCTCAATCACATGCATTTTGTATGTCAGATCCAGAAAATGTGACCTCTTCTTCAAAGGAAAAGAAAAAGAAAAGTTCAAAGTTAGCAACATTGAGGAAAAAATTAAGTCGAGCAAGACGCCATAGTCGGTCTTTTGATCATGGAAAAGCTCTCAGAGATTTCACAGCGTCTTGGACAATCAGGGAATTAAATGCTCTAGTGGAAGAATATGAAGCTAGTAGTACTCTCAAGGAATTGTCTATTCATGCCAATCTGGCAAGACCTCATGGAAATACATTCAAAGAAGATTTGTGTCAACTCTATGACTCCAAATGTTGTACGGATGTGGATTTAATTTATCATGGAAGTTGTTTTCCAGTGCATAGAGTGATCTTGTCAGTGAGGTGTCCATTCTTTAGGGAATTGTTAAAGAAATTTCCGCAGTATGGGGCACAGATCCCTGTGATGATAAGGACGCCTGGCGTGGACGTACATATGTTTTCTGCTTTAATACAATACCTTTACACAGGTGAATTTAATGCTACGGAAAGTAAATTAGAAAATGTGGACGTACTTGTGCAATTGGGAGAAGAGTTTGGAGTACCGAATCCTTTAGAACATGATATGAGAAATTTACTTGAAACGGGTCGCTACAGTGATGCTGTCATAGTGTTTTCCCCTGAAGCTGATTATCATGACCCTTTGTACCCAGAGGGGGCAGAGGGTCAAGTGATATACAAAAATGAACTACGGTGTCATAAGGCTATCTTGGCTGCAAGATCACCATTTTTTAGAAATTTATTGCTACGGAGAGCTAGACTTGATGAAGAGCATCCCAAACAGACTCATTATTCACCAACTTGCATTGTGTTGGATGAATCAGTCATACCAAGACAATATGCCAGAGTGTTACTGCACGCCATCTATCTGGATTATGTAGAACTAAGTCAAATTGTACATAGTAGTGTCAGCATGTGCAGCCTCAGTGAAGTGCAAGCTATGGTAGCAGGGAAAGGCAATATGACACAAACAGATGAAGCCATGGAAATTTATCAAATTGGACAGTTCTTAGATTTTCCAGTGTTATCACAAGGTAAGTTTGAGTCACAGAAATATGCCCAAAAGACTCCCTCCCCTTCAATCAGACCCAGGGGCAGAATCTTGAATGGTTTCATGCGAGTCCTCAGAGACTCTCGTACACTAAGTTTGGGGGAGTTCCTTCAACAAAATATGGAACTTTGAAATAACATTTCACACGAATATTTTTTGTTTTTATTTGGAAATTTATGTAAAAAAGATGACTCAAGTAGAGACTCGCCTATTTTATTTTAGTCTGAGTCTCCAGGAGAGTCAGCTGGCAGGGCTTGCACCAAAATCTGCCCCGGAACCCCTCCCCTTAAAGTCAGACAACTGTCCATGGAATTAAAGCTCCCTACAATCTGCTCCATGATCCAGAATTACCCCCCAAGACCTTGCCATCAATGTAATAAATCATGACCCGATGTCAAAATACATCTTTAATTAGTATTATTTCGGTTAACAAGTACATGTATTAGAAAATATTTTCAACAAACATCTTCATTTAGAAATATAAACATGAAAAATACAGAAGCCCTTGATTTTTTATTTTAGGTTGTGAAGATATCATTGTGGACTCGCTCACAATTGACAATTTAGTCTCTATCCTCAATTGGAGCCTGGAACCACACGGATCCAAATGGGTCCACCGGCAAGCATTAAATTTTCTCAGAGAAGAATTCCTACAAATTGCTCATTCTAGTGTCTTGTTTGAACTCAGCAAAGAACATCTGCTCCAAGCAGTCAAATCAGACTTTTTACAGGTAAGAATTTTGGAGAGGATTACAGTTGTTTAATGAATCTGGACTGACTAATCATTAAAGATGATGCATCTGGTACTTATGTTTTAACTGTATACATTGTAGGCTAGAACTAAAATTGCATGACTTTAATCAGCCCTAGGTACATCATGATAATACGCTTCATTTCAATGCTAGCTTAGGGTTAGTTTTGGTTTGTAGAAGGACCGATTGCTGTTAATTTAAAGTTCTGTTATTCTTGTTCCATAAAATGATAAATCAGTAGTGTCATTACAAACATTTTAAAACAATATTTTGGTACAAGAAAGTATAGCCTGTTGTAAATTTTACATTCTGAAACCTTTCGTTTAGCTTTTAATTTTGATATCTTTATTTGTTAATGAGTGCCACATATAATTTGATAATGTTATATCTTGCTGATAAATTCTTTAAAGGCTAACCAACTGCATCAGCATTGCTTAATCGTATTGTTCTATTTGGAGTTTGCCATCTATTTAATAGTATACAAAATAGCACATTCACATATTACTAGTTGCAAATAAATTTTACGGTAATAGCATGAATATAGTTTTTATTATGTCTGTCTCTGAAAACGCCTTCAAAATATTCAATATTTGTATAACAAAAGAACAAAAACCCATGTGTTGGTTGGATATTATTCTAACACTTATTATTTAAGAATGTGCAATGTTTGAATTCAAAATGATGAATATTGCATAAATGTTTACAAGATTACATAGCTTATGGTGCTAGTGTTACATGTACAGCATAATGGTTTATAAGAATTTTTAACAATCCTTCAGAACTGTAATAAGTGCTGTTTGGATTAACCTTAGTATCTGTAGACAACAGTGAATTGAATTTGCTATGCTCAGCACAACAGTGAATTTTACGTCCAGAATGGAATTGAAAATTGATCAAATGTTTTGGTGTTTATTTATTTTCTTCCAATTTTGACAACCTTTTTATCTCTCCTTTTTTTTTACTCCACCAGAGTTCCACTGGTTTTATATTTAATATTCCAATGATCTTGCACTGTGTAAGTTTGAATGTGTTTTTCCCAGAGACTGGTTCCGTGATTAGGTAGCAAGACCCTGTGTTGTAAAATGTGTCTAATTGTCTCTTAAATAAATGATGCTATGACACAGGCCATGGCTGTCCATTGAGGTTGTATCAATTCTGAGGAATTAATTGATTGATTGGCTTTCTTGCTTTCAGTCTGGGGAGCTGGATGTCTTAATTGCTGTATTGAAATGGGGCGAAAATCAATTAATGAAACGTATGGAAGAAAGAGGTAAGTTAGTGCTACCAGAGGGACTCACTCCTAGTTTCATTGGAGGTAGACGAGTGTTGCCGTATATCAGGATTTATGTAATTGTACTGTTTGAGTTTTACATAAAGCAGTCAATTTTAGATTTAGATTTATGAAAGGAAAATGTTTGTTGCGGTAGAAGGGATTTTTGTTTTGAGCAGATAAACAAGTTTGTTCAATCATGACATGTTATTAGCGGAGAAATTGTACCTTGAACTGAAGTTCTTGAAATTGAGATTTGATGATTTCCAACACTAATGACGGGTCAGTTTCATGCCAGACCTGAAAAAAAGGTTAAAACAACTAAATAAAATATTTGGAAGGAACATGAATAAGCTATGATATTGGCCTTCAGCAACGTGCGAGTAGTTCTTCAGATGAAATTGAAAATTATCTGAATCTGTTCCTTGCATATACTTTACAGATATGTAAAGAGGTGGAAAAAATAAGATGTATGGCACTGTTGCAAGTGCATTTATTGATTGAGAACTATGTAAATTTAAAAGAAATACATTGCCATCAGCTTTATATCGCTATTAGAAAAGTTTGCAGTAAAGAGTACATTTTATACAAACAGTGTCTGTTCTAGATAAAAAAAATTAAATACATGAAATGTTTATGGAGAAATAAATGTTTTACTTTAAAGCTATGTGTAGAGAAGAGAAGTTGTAGCAATATCTGATTATTCATCTGCATTAATGGATCGTTATAATTGGATTTTCAAATCATTTTGAAATATATTACACACATAATAGTTATTATAAATGAAAGGGCTTTGAATACAGGATAACATAAACTTCCTGATGTACTGACAATAGCTTATGATTTATGGTTAGACAACATGCTGGTGTAAACTCAGTGTAGCAAATTTTTCCCTTTTGATTTCCATTTTTAAAATTTTTACATCAAGTTATAACCATTTCCATTATGCTTGTTGTATAACGTAATAATGTATAATGCAGCAACGCCATCTGATGGTTGATTTTTATTTTCAGAGCCAAATCTTCTAAGTCACACAGCACACAGTGTGAGTAAGAAAGGAATCAAAAAGAGAGATTTGAATGACATTGAACTAAGGGATATCTTAGCAGACGTTCTACCATTTATTAGAACTGATCATATTATTCCCCCTAACTGTGACAGCTTGACTCATGCTATTAAGAGAGGCCTTATCAGTACACCACCCTCACACATGATCAGGGATGAAGGAAGCATGGGAAGGGTGGGTGCATGGGTGAGGAGCAAAAATGCTGGAATGTTTGTGAAACCTCGTCTCTTTACACCATATGCTGATGAAGCAAAGGTTAGTGTCTAATCGATTTTTTCCATATGTTCTGAATTTAATTCTGACTAGTTATTCTTTATTAAAAATACTTTGATGTATTTGACACTAGAAAAAAAAGTTACAGTGATGAAAAAATACATAGCATGGTAAGGGTAAAGAAAGACAGCCTTGATGTTTTTTTTCATTGTGTGTTTTTTTGTTTTTTTTGGGGGGGGGGGTGATACTATAGACAGAATCAGAGAGAAGAGAAAGCAATTAAAGTTTTATTTTACTTTGACCAATATACATTTTGAATTTACAGACAATGCTTGATGAGCAAGTTTCTCAGGTGCAAGAAAACGAAGTGGTGCGTTTAAGAATGATCCATATGTCTGCAATTCCTGACACACTTTATATGGTAGAAGATCCAACTCTTGGATCTTCTCATGCACCTTGTATGCCTTCATCATTCTCAACAGTTGATATTCTCTCAGGATCTATCCCTGGTAAGACTTTGTAAATATTTAAAAAAAAAGAAATAGATAAATTTTATTCTGTATTGTATGTTGAATACTATATTGTTGTACTGAAGGAAAAAAAACTAGTTGTAAAGTGTAGTTAAACAATTCATGAATATGTGGTTTTAGAAATTTTAAGCCTGCCAATCTTACACTGTTTGTTGTTAAAACTGATCATTCTTCCTCTTGCTGCAGAAGAAAATGACTGATACAATGTCATTTTTTAAATTATTTTAGTTAATTTTTTTCTGTTACTTTTTGTAGTTCCAGATGAAGATACATTGAAAGCATTGCTACAGAGGGAGCATGAATTGCAGCACACTAAACATGCACAAAGGGGGTATTCCCTGCCTTGTTTAGACAGACGAGATGTAACTCATGAAATCCAGTTAAGAGTTGTCAGAGAATTTGGACTTCCAGACTCCACTGTGGAAATACTCCAAAATACTCACATGTACAATGCAGAAGAATCACCACCGGTGGTGAATGAAGCTAGATATCTTACACCTTCAAGGCAAAGGGATCATCTTCTTCATCATCACCACCACCATCATTATCTACACCACCATCACCATCACAGTGTACCCTCTCGGCATCGAGACATAAGAGGAGAGAAATCTTCACCGTCTATGCCTGTCACCCCTGTTAGAACTTATAGCCCTGTAGAAGTAAGTAACAAACCAAAATTTCTTTCAGTTATAAGAGAGTGTTTTCAGCTCTGTTAATGTCTCCTGCTTGGTTGGCTATCAAATGGAAAGGATGTAAAATGTGGACCCATATCATGGAGTTAATACCGATCCATAAAAAAGAACACTTATGTAGCAAACACTGAAAACAGAGTCGTTATCTCTCTTATACTAGCTCTGAAAAATAAAGTCAGTACAAAAGATTTATAAAAAACTTCAAGGGTTTGTGGGATAACAGTTCATAAAACCTAACAGGCTGCCCTGGGAAAATGCACTTATAATCAATAATGGTATTTAGAGCCAAATAAACGATTCTTCTCCTATATCAGGAGGCAGTCAAAAGTCAAAATACCTCTAGTAATTTTTTTTAATTTTTTTTTTTTTCAGAAAGAACCAAGTGTATGTAGTGATAGTATATTGAGTGATATGATGCCAGATATTGCCATGGCAACTGCTTCTTTGAATCAAATGAATATGCAAGATGTTGACCTTGCTCACCCTGACCTTGAACTTGACCTTGGTGATGGGAATAATCACTCTGGGAATGGAACTTTGTACATTTAAAGTTGACTCAGTCAACAGCTCAAATGTGTAGAAAACAAAAAACACAAGCACCTCTTTATGATTTCCTATTTTATTTGTTATAAAGGTGTGTAAAATAATTATACAAACATCTCCGTGGAAAGTTGTCGCATGGCAAATTGTTGTCGTGAAATTGTTCCATGGAATGGCAGCTTAATTAAATGACTATGATATAATCATCAGAATGGTAATGAAAATTGTATAAAGTTCTTTAATTTATTTATCATGTGGTTCTACACAAACTATTTCTAGGTATTTTTATATTTCTATCAAGTCTTAATGTTGTTGTTGTCATAATGGAGAGAGAGAATGATATGAGATTGCAACCCAATAGCCAAAGATTTAAATTAAATTAATTTTTATACAACATCTTCAGTGGGGTGTTTTAGGTGGGTTATTTTAACTATAAAATTACATTAGTTGCTACAAATACTCTTTTGAAATCATTTCTTGAATGTATTTTTTAAAAGTATTCAGGACTTTGAATTATGATTTTAGACTTAAAATTGTAGCTATTGAATATAACTCCAGGTGAGCCAAATATGTAAGAAATAGGGTAATTTTTATGTTCTTGCACATGTTTTGTGGAGAGATATAGAGTAATTTGAATTATTCAAAGTTAATTTATTGTGATATAGGAATTTTCTCTGTCAAAATACTTGACTTAATTTAGATGAAACTGCTACTGATGGGATTTATAATAATACTGAAATTTCAAAAGACTAAAACTCGCCAAATTGGAACCAATATAATGCAAAATGCCAAAGGAAAGAAAAATACCAAGGAGTAGATGTCGCCAAAATTATTTTATCGAAAAGCTGATACTTTCTGTTTCGTTTCTTGTCCAGTATGAAAGTCTGTGTAGTGTAATTTGTGGAAAATTTATTCTTTTTGCATTTAAACCTCAGGAGTGAAAGGAATCAACTATATTGACCCGATCAATAATAAAGGGTAAATCATTTCAACTTGGTCCAAATTAAAATGATCTTATCCTCCATGAGGATGTCTAGGATGCTGTAAGGATGACAAATTCTTGTTTTTTGTGAGTGAAATTATCTTATCCTCCAGTCTCTGTGAAGATTCAATTTAAATCAAAACCTTTATAGATTTTAGAGAAAAAAGTACATGCATGAATGAAGCATTTTAAGCAGTTCAGTAATATTTCATGGAGAGATTTGAAATTGAATGACAATCAAATTTAAAAAAACTAATTAGAATTTTTTATCCTAGCCATACAATGAGTTCATGATAAGTGATACTTTAGAAATGTCATCCATACGAAAAAGGCAAATCTGTAGCCATCTTTCTCTGTTTGGTATAGTTGATTTCTTTAGTACAATTTGTGGTTATTGTTAGAAGAAGCTCAATCATATTGAAATGAAAAAACTTAAATTTTGTGTACCTGTGTTTGTTTGTAAGGGTTGAGTGAATGTGGGAAATCATGTGTCTATGATATTTTTTTCTGTCTAATAAAATGTGAATAAACTGAAAATGAAATCTTGATTTATTTTCTTGTTATCAATAAATATAAACATGGAAAATAAGTCATAAGAATGTATTCATTCAAATGGATCTATTTTTTTTTTTTTAATGAAATCCAGATGCTTTTGTCATTGTGTTAGCATGGCTCTTATGCCAACATTATGGGGGTAGATATAATGCATAGCCCCCCCCTCCCCCCTTATACACTTTGATAGGAATTAGTTAAAACATGTTTTGTGCAAGAAAGATATAAAGTATAGCAACATTTTAGAAAATTAGGTTCCTATGACTAAAAACTCTGATTTTTTTACACCTTTCCGAAGGATCTGTGAAAGATATTCAAAGTACTTTTTAACGAGACTATGGGGCATATTGAACACATGCAATTTATTTTTATCATTGCATGCCCCCTTCCCCCAATTTTATCAATTCAGTTCACAAATCTAAAAAATGTAGCATTTAACAAATCTGGTTTCATGCAACAATATTTCAAACTTTATTTTTTTCCTATTGTACATACACCACACCTCAACATTTTGTAAATTTAAGATTTCTAGAAATTTTCTTTTGAAAATTTAAAACTAAATTTTTCACAGCATTTTTTCAATTCTTTAGCCAGAGGTTCTGGTCCACAGAAAAACACATGTACATCTTTGTGATTTTCTGCTGCAAACTGAGTAAATAACTGAAAAAAAAAAGTATACCCACAATCAAATCCTGAATACTTGAACAGAGATATTTAAGTAGTCTTTTTGTCAATGAAGATATAATCCTACAAATAAAATGAGTTCGTTGCAAAAGTACTAGCACTTAATTAAAAAATATCTCTGAGAATATTGAACACTTTATAAATCAGAACAATGTATAATTTTAAAACACCAAGTGCCATCTGGTGAAAAGTAGGCTTGAATCTTCAGTCTGACTGTGACCATAGAACTGAATGGTCGAAATTGATTACAAGGTAAAAAAATTGTTTTAGTTTGGTCAAAAAGAACTTTTTTTCGCTAATGTATGATTTCATTAGGCTAAATTTGATAGGATTCTTACCTTATTCCAATCAGGTCTGCCTGGTTGTAGCCTCGTTTTCAATCCAGTCACCAAGTCTCTCTTCTCTTTCTTGTGTAAGAGTTCCAAAGCCATTTGAAGTCCAAGACCTTTGAGGTCTGTCATGGATTTGGCACCAGTCATGAATAAATGCATGTCTAGAAATCGGTCAAACTTGTTTTCTGATGCTTCTTGCATTTCTAACTGTGATAGCAAACTCACAAACCATTCTATAGCATTGGCATCTCTATTTACCCAAACGAAATCAACCTTTAGAAAAAAAGAACAAGAAAAAAACCACAATCAGCAGCAGGCTACATTTAAAGGAGCTCTTTATGCATCCATTGTGCAACAAACTTATTGGTTTCATGGGTACGATTCACTGAGAAATAAATTGTTTTCATGATAGACCTACCTTTTTCAGTGAAAAGAAGTCTACGTCTTCATCTTCTGCCTTTGACTTTTTCTTTTTGTTGTTAAGTAAAA
>JAVSBT010100213.1:0-15695 GCA_033118115.1 Pharyngocirrus eroticus
TTCTCTGTCAATAACTCGAGCCCCTTCCCAGTTTATAGTGCAGTTTTGTGTTGTAACATGGTCTGTGATAGCGGATTGAAATTGGATGAAACGTTGATTTCAAAAGTAAGTCTCAGTTGAGTCAGAAGAAAATTTTCAATTAAAAAGCATGATTCATTCGTATGTTCATGTTTGAATTTCATTAGTTAATAAGGGGTAATTTATTTATTTCAGTGAGAAGTAGAAAACACATTTATGTTGAAAAGAGATTTTCATTGTTGAGTGTTATAATTTTTTTTATTAATTCCAATCTGTTTGTGTTGATGACGGTCTAATTTTTTGTGGTTCTGTTTCCAGACGGAGAAGACAACAGCCAATAATGGGTGTAGCTGAGTTGAGTATGATCAATACAGGATATTCTCGAGTTAATCCTGAAAATGAATATACAACTTCACCTCAGAAGCCCCATACGGGGGCAAGTCCCGGATCTCAACAACGTTGGAACAGGAACAATTTCGCATACCCCCGTGAGACAATTTCCACAAGTAACAATAGACACAGCCAAATTGAAAACAACAGAAACTCTGATATAGAAAATAGCAGCAGGCATTATGCTACTATTGATAGCAGGCGTCCCTTAAGTATGATAGGTGCTAATGGTTACAGTGAATCTGCTTCAAACAATGCAAACTTATTGAATGAATCTCTTGGTAGAAAAAATGGGAGAATACATACAGATAGCTCCCCATATGCAAGCACAGACATTGTTCACAGTATACCTGATAGTGCGACAGGTGCAACAGCAGCAGCTGGGAATAGCAAAAATCCTGATGTTGAATATCTAAATACCATGAGCAAAGATTCAAAGGGAGAGCCAGAGTATTTGAATACTCTACATAGAATTGCTAAAGAGCCAAACCAAAGAAACACTAGCCCACCAAAGATTCCACCTCGTTCAAACTCACAACCTCAGCAACTTCATGGTGATATATATTATGATTTAGATGATATCTGTAATGAATATGCAGCTGTAAAATAAATTATAATATTTGAATACTTTAGATAATAATGGCAAAGACTTTAAGAGCCAAACCAAAGAAACACTAACCCACCAAAGATTCCACCTCGTTCAAAGTCACAACCTCAGCAACTTCATGGTGATGTCTATTATGATTTAGATGACATCTGTAATGAATATGCAGCTGTAAAATGAATTAAGATATGATATTCCTCAATTAGATTTGAAGATGTGGGAGAGCTTCACATAAAAAGAAATGATGAAAATATATATTGTAATTTCTTCCATTAGTTGTGACTCAAACTAAAATCTCCAAAATGTATTTTGTAGACTATTTTATACTATCTTGTATATAAGAACATATTTAAGTCTTTGTTGTGAACACAATCAGAAGACTATTATAGTTCTCTATGAATAATGTCCTTATGATTAAATGAACACTTTGAAATATATTGACTGGTATCTAAATATTTTTGTAGGAAAAGAGACAATAAATCTATATGGTACGTTAAGAGTCCATGATGAAATTATAGATGATTGTAGCCTTGTCAGTATATAAGGATTTCAAAAGTGATAGTTAAAGATACAAGAGTATATAAGCAATAGAGGTCCTCATTCTTGACAAATACTCAAGCAAACAAGTTAGTGAATTGAATCGTTGATGGAACATTCGTGGAGAATGCAGTATTTTTAGAATGAAATCTGTTTTACTTTAATTTAACTTCTGTAAATTTGTTGATGTTTTTAACCCTCCTGATGCTTATTATTGCTTTGTAAATGTGTACATATGCTTATGAAACTTGCCTTGTGTTCGACAGTATTTATGTATAAGTGTGATGTATGTTGTATTCAAAGATTGGGTATCATTAATTTACCTATGGCTTCCAAAAATGTGGCAATTAAATATTTAAGTGTCCTTTTCTGTGTAGTTTTTGGTTTACAAGAAAGCAAATAATTCAGAATTAATTTAATTAGTATACTTCAAAAGTAAAAATGTAAATTCTTGTACATGATGTATTTGATAATTTAAACTTCTTTGCTGTGGGTAAACCAAGGGTCATTCCTCCATACTGTAAGGGAGCAGAATAGGGTTAATTAGTGTGAAAAACTGTATGCATACTGCATTACTGATCAAAACAAAATTGTAAATATTAAATTTTAATTCAATTTAAATGGCAGAGCCACATAATTTTAGGAATATGTTTGATGACAATTTATAATTGAGAATACTGTAGTAAATCTTACTCTAGCTACAGTTTCATCAAAGTACATTTTAATGATATGCAGTCTGCTTTTCTTTACAATGCACTAAAATATGTGATTGTCAAAAACTAGATTTGATTAATTATTAGCACAAACAGAATGATATATCATGTAAGAAGCAAACGTTTAGGAAAATACATTATAGCCGAAAGTATTCTTTGTACAATGTTTGTTTTGATCAATTATATCACATTTCTTATTGGAGATGGGAATATGACTTGAATTATAAGTGTTATAAAGGAGAATTACTTCCAAGTTCCAGGTGTATGATTATGAAAATATGCTTTTTTACAATAAACAATTGAATCAACCAAATATTGTTATTCTTCATTTGTATTATATGTAAAAAGAAAATAATGGTTTCTGCAGTGACTGCAAGGCTAAAAGCAATAATTCCAGAACCAGTCGTGGTTTATATGATTATGATAATATTTCATGCATACTTTTAATATTTGTTTCTGTGTTAACTTAATATTTGTAAGGGTATTCCATTTCCATATTACTTATCATTTGAAATATACAATTTTTGGTGATTCTTCACTATCTTTGGTGATAATACAGTATACTATTTCCCTCTAGTGAAAGCTATCAAAGCAATCAATTTTGACATTGAGCAGGATACTGGGGAGAAAAAGAAGAAATGAAACGGGTAGTTACTTTTTAAGTCAGTGTGTGCATAGATACGTCATTTTTTGCCATACTCCTGGTACATGAAAACTCTGAAGACGGCTGGTAAGTTTTGTACAATTTATATATACCATATCAGTAATCACATTTTTGTTTTCGAATGTATGATAGCTATGAAAATATTGACAGTATTGTGATTATTTTTTTCAATTGTCGTCAGTGTTTTTGTAGTGAAAAATAGACTTAAAAACCAACGAAAACCACTCAAGGTAGAGTGACACACACTGACAGCTACAAGTTGTAGTACCACTTTGAGGGGTGTAGGAGTGACACAGATTTTGAGGTCCCTCCATAAGTATAAGTTTCTCAATGAACATTGTTCACATTGGATTTCAAATATCGTTTTATGGTTCGTTATATTAATTATGTATACAATTGAGAATTAATTTGTACTTGTCCCTAAATGTTCTTCGTTTGAGTTGTCACTCGATTTAAAGTATGGGTATATTGTGATGTGAGTGGGATGGGATCAGTTACCTGTTTATCATAAATGCTGTTTTGATTTAAGATGTAATGAAGACTATAGTATAGGCTTACAGTAATAAAAACTGAGGAGGGTTTGTGAATGATTTGGTACATAGAGGTGAACAAGTACAACTGACAATTTTTTTTAACCTTATTCTTTAGTAAGTTAGTTACTTGTATCAACTTAGCTTTACCTGGTTTGTATTTTTTTTTAGATAAAAAGATCCATTTCTCTCATGACAATGTTTTGAATCCCTCAAAGTGCTGTTTGGTACAACAAATAAGGTCATATAGAATTTTAAAATTATGGCGCAGTAATTATTGTGATAAGAGAGCTACTTTTTTGTGTTGATTTTTTTCTACCATTTGTCAAATTCTTGGCTATAATTCGAAGTGGAGAACAAATAGCCTTTTTAAACTTCATTTCAGCCTTTCTCGACAATAAGTATAATTTAATTTGGTCTAAGTGCATGTACTTCCCTTTTGGGAATTATCAACAAAGAATTTCAAGACTTCGTAACTATCCCCATGGCAGAGACTTTGAAAAAATAAAAAGTACTAGCACTGACTGAGTAACAGAGACTGCAATAATACAATCCACACAGGGGCTTCATTACTTGTTGCTTTGCATTTTGATACTTAAAACTGTAAAAGCTCTAGACTGCTTTTTAGATGAGACTCTAATGAAAATCATATACAGCTATCCCAAATCTTGTAAAAAGACTACCTTGAGTGTCTCAATAATTCTGGCATTAAAAAAGTAACAATACCATGGTGTGTGTCACAAAGTGTAGGAATTTCCAATTAACAATATTGATCAGAGATACTGTTTTACTTTTTAGATATTATTTGTTTTTTTACAAAAAGCAAATATTTCTGTCATTCAGAGAATAACTTACAAAATGTTTTACTTAAAGGCAGGCTATATGCATTTAAACCTGTTATATAGTTTGGCTATCTGTCTAATACCCTACCTGTCTCCCCCCCCCCCCCCCCATGTTTTTTTGTGGTCTGCGCATTGGACTCTACTGGAGTACCCATATGCATTCAATGCTACAGCATCATTATTATAAACCCTTATCAAATCATAAAATCGAGATGGATCACTATAAGACAAAAAGGGTAAAAATGTAACCATCAAATTGCAGACAGCATCCCTTTAAGATATGTGTCTGTAGGGTTATTGCCATGTAGTTATGTAAATGAGGCTCAATTATTTTAGAAAACAGGTCACATGATAAAGAGGAAATAAATGAAATTATGAAGTCTTATTCAAGATTTAAAAAAAACTGCCATGGTTTCTTCAAATAGGAATCACGCAAAGAAATTGTTAGTGACCTGGAAAATTATGCACTATTGAAATGGGTGAACTGTGGATAAAAAATACAAATAGCACCAATAGCTTTATCATTTATATGTACATGTTTTGCCTTAAAGCTGACCTGGATACTGCTTGCAAAAAAAATAGATTCCAATTATAGTTTGAAAGGGACAATGAGGATTAATACATTGTGTATGTGGTATTTAAAGGGTCAAGACTGGGATATAGTTCTCAATTGTTAAATGCACACTGAGGAATGACTTATATTTATAGCACTGTAAGGTTGAGATAAATGTAGCAGTATAATTGTCAGTTGTCAGCTGCATTGTTGTCTTTTGATAAATGTTTAAAAAAAAGAGTAGAATATTAAAAACATACATGATTCTCTTGCTGGATTGCATAGAGTAGCTGGAAATATAGTGAATTGAAAGACTTAACAGAAAAACAGAATAAAGGTAACATTTAAGAAAGCATGAAGTTTTATTATCACATGTGTTGAAAGAATTATCAAAAATAGAAAGAAATGCCAACACTTTCATCACTGTGGGACTTATGTTGATTGTATGATATATATTGCAGAACTTGATCTGTTTACATGCAAGAGCATGAGAGTCAAAAGAAGGAAAGGAAAAAGATGTCCATTAACGTGATATTAGGCATTGCTACAGTAGTAATAGCTATTTATCCATGCAATTGCCTGCCAAGTAGAAATTGTAAGTGTGTGGATTTTTATTTTATTTTCTAATAGTTTTGTTTGAATTTAAATATCTTTGATTCTTGTCATGTTTATTTTACTTGTAGAATTACATTGCAAGCAATATGATGTATTGATATATATGTATGATGATGTAGATTAAAACAGAACTGTGTTCTTATCAAATAAGTAAATCACATACTGTATGTATAGCAGCTGCAGTGGATGTACCGGTCATTTTTTATTGCAGATATTTTTTCATCAAAATGTTACTTTCCTACGAATCATTTATATAAAGTGGATGGAGCTGTAGTTTCAACCCAAGATGCAGAATTTTATACTGAGGCCAACAGGACATGCGCTTTTATTTTTGAGGTTAGTATTTACATAGGGAATATTCTTAAATGGAACATGTTACAATAACAAGCACATATATATGTTGTTGAAATTGTCTCGCAAATCTCTAGAAATATAATGACTAGGATTATCAGGAAAAGTATCTGTGATTAGCAGCCCAAAACTACTATCTGTGCCTGGACTGACTGACAAGTTAAAAGTAGAAGTTTACTTAAGGTTATAAAAGTGATTCAAGTGAAAGGTTCCACTTTTCCTTTGGTAATAATTGGATGTCTTATCTCTCTTCAAGTACTTAAAGAAGAAAGGAAATTAGTGTTAATTGGAGAGAAAAGATTAGATTTCTCTGTGTTATCAGAAGAAAGACAAAACATTTGAACCAACACCCTTCAATGAATATCACGAAGTAGTTCAGCTTAGCAAGTTTCTTTGAAAGATGATAGCTGTAATGGTGTAAATCTTTTTACATTGTTGCGCGTATGACAAGTCATACAGTAAAAGGATTTAGTTCTACTCTAGATTGAGAAATACTCTGCCAACCAAATCCTGTATTTTAGTGATGAATTATAGAATTTTAGATTTATATATTCTAATGAGCCATTTCCAGTAAAAGACTTTCCAATACATTTATTGTCCGCACAAAAGAGAACACCCCACTGATTTCTCCTAAGCCATTTGTTCTGTAAAGTCCTACAATTATTGACCCATAAGAACATTTTCTGTCAGAACCTGCTGGAGCACAAGTTATTCTTATGCTGCCTCTGTAATAACACAGACATTTATTTTTTGGATCATTGCTTGGAACAATACCAAGGAACGATAACATACAAGGAATTCTTACTTTCAGGGAACTTTTTTGTTTGAGAGTAGATTTCTGTCAATTATTTGTCAAATACTCTTGAAATATGTTTTTTTAAATATGATAGTTGATTGTCAAATAAACAGCTTTCAATTTTAATTTGAACTAAATTCTAAGTTGTAAAATTGTTTATTTTACAAAGGAGTAAATTATTTTCTGTTGCATTAACTTGTTATTAGTGATTCTCTTACATATGGCCTATTTTTATCAAAATAATTCATTGACAAAAAAGCAGACTGAATTGCAATTTGATACTTTAGATGTGTTGACATTAAATAAAGTTACTTGATATAATTGTCGTAGAAAACAAATTAATTTGCTTGGGACTGTACATGTATTTATCTTATGAAATGAAAAAGTTGAATATAAAGTAAAACTCTCCTTAATATACACTGTAATAGTAAATAGTAGATTAAATAGTTCCAACTAAGAGACTGCAGTTTAAAACCGAAATGTTTTGAGTCCTATTTCTATTTCTGTTTTGTATGTTTTTTTCATATAAAAAAGACACCTGAGCCAGATATGCAATTTTTGATACAATTTATACAACTTGATATAAGAAATGGCAGCAATTCATGTCCAGATAGTCTTACCATTAGATCCTTGTCAAGTTCATCAGATCCAGGAACCTTAGTAAGTACTAGAACTGGTATTCTTGATATAGTGATGATGTGTTTTCTTTATTCTAGGAAAACAGCTTATTATAATTATGCAATGGCAAGGATGTTGACATTTATTAAATTCACAACATAGCCAGATATCTTTCAGTGAAATTTTATGATTAGATACAAAATAAATGGTGGAACAAAATGAGAGAAGATAACTTACATGATATAATGGTTAATAGAGTGAATTAATTCATAAAACACATTAAACAATACCTGATATAATGTGATCAATTCTTCTCTATTTCCAAATTACCAAAAACATGGTAGTGGGTAAATAGAAAATTATTAGATTTTTTTTTAAAATTCTAGATTTTAGATGAATTTTGTGGAAGTTTGTCGGAGGTGGAGGCCAAACAATATGCCCCTGGAGGTTACCTAGAAATTCTTTGGTCAACTGGACATAATCCAAGTGGCCATAGGGGACTTCAGATGACACTGACTGCAGTATCGCAATCTCCAAGTAAGTTGCAGTAATATTTCTATCATTGATATCGTAAAATTAATTATGATCAGACCCTTTTCATTCAAATCTTATTCTCACAGACATATCTGATCACGTAAGCACTCCTAAAAAGTTTTTTTTAGATTTAGCAATATCACTAGACCAGCAAGTATGATTAAAAAATAGCTTGTATTCTGAAGATTTTTGAGTTCCATATAATATTCAATCATGAAGAATTATTATTATTTGTATTTACATAATTTAATTTGTTCATTCTTTACTCATTATGAACATTAGTTTTGTGAAAGGAATGCCTTGTTTCCTCCTGACAGTTCTCATCTTTTTATTTTGCCCTATGCTAACCCTATGACGCAAATGGGTTGCTTTGTTATCTCTTGCTCTCACTTTCCCATCCTGCTTGCAGCAGTTATGGAGGATTTGAGTGGTGCAATGTATTCTAATGGTTTAATTAAAGCTTTTCTTGTATAGCATAGATTGATGCATAGACTAGGTCACTTAGAAAATTGGAAAAATGTTGCTACGGAAATGAATGGAGAAATGGATAGAAAGTAAAAAAACACCTAAGACTTGTCATCAATTTAGAATAGGTGCTTTGATAGTGATGAAATATATTAATTTTTCTATTTATCATTATTTTATTTGAGTATTTGTTTTCTTGTAAAACGGACCTTTTTCCTTTTTGGACCCTTTGTGTATGCATGGAGCCATAATTAATGTTTTTACTTAGTATGGAAACCAGAGAGTGAACATTTTCAATCATGTCTCATGTTTTTTTTCTGTTTTTCATGTAATTGTTCATTCTGCGAGGATGTAATTGTATCATTTTCTTGATTAGTTTCATTTTCCCTGGAATTACACCAAGCTGCCATTTCTAGAGCTCTGACAGATAAATTGTCTGCTTCAATTTGATACCATCCTGATAAATTGCTATATTTGACAGATTTGTTAGTGGTTCTTTACACGAGATAAGTGGCAAGAAACTATTTCTTTTGCTGCTGGCTAAATGTTGTGCTGCAGGATTTAATGCCAATTAAAAAGTGAAGAAGTCTTTTTCTTGCAGCAAGACTCCTTCTAGCTAATGTAATAAATATGATAACTTTTCATTCAGAACATTTAAAGGGGGATTAATCTTATAACCATAAACTGTTGACAATATAATTATTGGAATTACAAGGTTTTCGAAATTGCTGCCCTTATGTAGATGTTATTCTTGAAAGCCATGAAGTATACCCAAGATAGATGGTTTGGATTTAGAATACATTTGCTGTGTTCTGTTTATGTACCATGTAGTTTTCCTATCGCTTTGAAATTATCTTTTCGTACTTGTCTTAAAGCTTGACTATTATTTACTAATATTATTTCTTCATTTATATAGGCCTTTTACAGTGAAACTGGTCAAAGGCGCGGTACACGCCCTGCATAATTGGTTTTATGAAAAAATTAAAATTTTATATGAAGGCCTCTTTGAACAAATGGGTTTTCAGACCAGACTAGGGCAGTTGAGGGGGAAAAAATGGTCCCATATTATGAGTTTTCTGATGGTCCCATAGTTATTTAGAAAGATGAAGACAATCATTGTAATAAATACAGATTCATTTCTTGTAAAGTGTTGTGTCTGCCTTATTCTACTTAATGCCATAAAACAGTGGGGACAACTCTATATCAAGGGCCCAATTGCCATATGTTTTACGTAGCAGTTGTCTGTTTTTAGAGATTTTAATTCCTTTCTTTTTTCTTGAACAGCACCTTGTGGTTGGAACTCTAATATACGCTGCAGTAATGAAGACTGTATAAGTAAAGATTTAGTCTGTGATGGAGTTGGCCATTGTTATGGTGGAGAAGATGAATTAAGCTGCAAAAAAGATCAACAGCCACTCAAGGATACCACAGCATCCACAATGCAAAGTAAGTAGGATTGAATACGACCGAATTGAGAACTTTAAGTAACAAGAGGGTCCACATAAATCTGTTTTTCATACAAATTAAGGTTATGAAAAGAGAACTTGCATTAATATAGTAAATAGACCTGCTATCTTTTTTTATGTCAATGGTAAAAACAGATGCTTGGTATTAAGATAAATTCAGCCATGTGTAGAAATTATTTTATTGATATTCATGAATGTCTGTAATTATTTTCAAGTTAAGGCCTTCTTTTATCATAATCAGTGATAGCACTACAGTTTGGTAGTTATGCTTGCTCAATGGTCGTCTTGACCAGATAGACTATATAGCTAACTCTATGGTCGTTATGACTCACCTCTGTTTTAGTTGTACCTGGTTCAATTAAAAAGTGATACATGTATTTAAATATTTGTTTTCCACGAGACACACAAGTGGTAGTTGCTTACTCTATAACTTGGTACTAGAAGGCCTTGACATTGATTTTACCATGTAGCCTATATAATTATATAAAGTAAAATATGTGGAATCAGGTTGAGGGCTTGCATTGAATGTATTTAAACAGCTTGTAAATGACTTGTATATCAAATTGAGCTTTTCTGCATTTATATCAAGAGCCACCCTAATCACTTCTTCTTTCTCTTAATACAAAAATTTGAAATAACAGTAGATTCTACTATACATCTATTTAATAAGATTGTTTTTTTTTTTTTAAAACACCATAGTGATAGACACTGTAGATGTTTTAATATCTAACTCTTGATAGAACAAAACTTGTTTAACTGTCTAACAAAATGCAAGTACTGGACCATGTTTGGATAAGATAATCACAAACTGCAAGCTAAATGATTCCAATCAGGGCAGGATGAAAACAAAGTATTGATATTGATTTTTCTCCCTATGGAATGGCAGTCTGTAATGGTAGGAGTACAAATGTGATAATTATTATTCCTGTCAACACCATGTGTAGGGATCCAGTGAAATGTGTATGAAAAGTCTGTAGGTGATATTTGCTAATCAATGCAAGAACAAAATATTCTCTTAAAGTATTGACTTGAATAAAAGGTTTCTTATCCTTCTTTTTATATATTATGTACATGTACATGTATTGAAGGTATAAAAAAAAGGCCTCCTTTGGTATATATCTTTCTTACTCATCATTATATGTGGTGAATTATTGTCTCCTTTCATGTAAATAACCAAACACTTTTACCTATATCCTCTCCTTTGACATGTACATAAGCCCTCTTACACTTGAAAACCCTGTTCTTTGTGCAGCTCCTACTGTTCCCACCTATCGCACACATAATGGCAATTCCCATACTTCAAAACCACATGGAGATCTTGCTGACGACAAGGAAGTGTATCTCTGGTTGCCTTTGATTGTTGTTGTGATTTTCACTGGCATCATGGTTACACTCATATTGATAGGCCGAAGAGCGGGGGACAATAACTATGATCCTGAAGCAGTCTCAGGTTGGTGTTATGTAATCTTACATATATGCAGAAGCTCAATTAAACACATCGAGAATTAATGATGATGGAAAGGAAAATGTTTTATCACCTGTGATATTGTTGTAGATATTAGTAAACTGTAGTTTGATATGGGAAAACGGTAGGTTTGGAGCAGGTTTTATTGATTGCTTCACATGAAACTTCATTAATGAAAAACTAACAAATATCATATCAGCAACATTTTCTACAGTATTTGAAACAGTTAATATTTAAATCCCTATCAGGAAAATTTTGTAAAATTATGTTTTTATGAAACAAAAAAATCAGGTAGTATTTCAGTCTGGATATTATCTAAAAACACAACAAGGACAAATGAATTGAGGTAAGTAGCCTTTTTATAATCTACTTCTGAGACGCAGTGCTTTCCTAGAACATGCTGATGTACGGTTCCTAGAAGAGATTATAACCAGGTTATTCTTTTAAGAGTCATCTTTGCACTTTTGCTATCACCACTTATGATCCCTTAGGCCCTATTTCATCCTCAGTAGGTGTATGTTGGATTCATTTGTCATCATAGACTTCCCATTTATAATAGTGTCAGGGTTTATTTTTGCAAAGTCACAGGATCAGTTTTTTCTCATCTCTAGCTGTTTTAAAAAATATGCACAGACTTGTAAATCAAGCTGCAAAACAACTTTACATTTGCTTGAAGTTTACTAATTTGGAAAGTGCATGATTTACAGATCTTTAGATACTAGTTAATTACTTTGTAAGAATTCTCATAGGATAATTTGTTGGAATTGATTTGGCCATGTCACTAATTTGGAAAGTGCATGATTTACAGATCTTTAGATACTAGTAAATTACTTTGTAAGAATTCTCATAGGATAATTTGTTGGAATTGATTTGGCCATGTCAAATGTAATAGTTGATTTTTTCTTTAAAATGAAAGTTTAATGTGTGAAAGAATCGTTAACGTAATTATTTAGTTAATTGTATAATTCAAGAACTATTTAATAATCTATATTAAAGGATACCATTGAGACACCCTAGAAATACTATTATACTATAGTCATACTAGCTATGTTAAACGTTTGTATCTATTGGTAAATTTTAAAAAGATTAGTTGTCAAGGGTTGGGAATGTGCATGCCCTAGAGAAACTGGACATACTAGTTAAACTTCAACAGACAACTTGAAGTGATAGAAAATTATCTTGAAATAGTATTCTTCAGGTCTGTTTATTTTGTTTAGCATCATGCCACTTTCAGAATTCTTTAGAATTGAAGCAGAAAATGAAAATCTGGACCTGAATATTCTCCAGACAAAAAGGTGATTTTCTATTGTGTTCTACAGTACTGCCAGTTTGCAACTACCATTGCACAATTGCTGTTCTGTCTACATTCTGTGTTTGCTAACTTGTCAAACAGTCCCAACATGGGAAAACTCTCATTACATGGCACAGTTTATTACTTCTTCTATGCTGGCATATTTTTTTTACTTTTATCACAAGGTAAAAAAAAGCCAGCTCTCTAGACTCTATTAAAAGACAGTTCGTAAAGGAAAAGCCTCTTGAGATTTTTTAAATGGCATGCAACTTTGCATGTCAAATTGCAAACAAATATTTGCAATGGGAGTCCAAATGTCAAAATGGAGTCTTGTATAGCCATATACCATTTGTGGTTATTACCTCAGAGGCAACCAGACATAGAATGATACATAAAACCAGAATGCCATTAGTAATAAGCCATGGAACATAGAACTTAATGCTTTGATAAAGCTGGTAGTGTCCCACGAGTGTCATCCAAATGGGATAATCAATGAATTTTCAGTTATATGAAATGGTACTTTTTATTCAGTTAGGAAGTAAAGTCATTGTGGAGCATGTGTAATTCTTGAGGGTACCTTTGTCTCTTGTTGGATTTTGTTTAACATCAACAAGAAGTGTCATAGCTATGATTCTTACTTACAGTAGCTGCCAACTGTAATCTATACAACTCTTTTTTGATTGATTAAGTATAAAGGTCATGGTACTATACTGTAAAGCTGTGTATAGCTTCAAAAATCTCCAGATTCTGATCATGTTGAAGGAACTGGAATTTTTGGAAGGAATCAAACATCATTTTGCGTTTCAATCCCTTTCAAATTTTAATATTAATTTAGAAAGATGCTCATCAGTTTTCAGCCTGTTCTTTTGAAGACTCATGATTCTGTTTTATTTTATTTGTGCAGCCCCTTGTTAATCACAATGAAAGTACATTGCTGACATCCATCATTAATTCATTCATTCATTAGGGCTTAATGTACTGTCGGTAAAAGCATTCTTGTTTGGATGTAAAATACTCAGTTGCATCTTTTATCCTATCCACATTTTTTTTTAGAATTCATTCAATTTTTCAAAGGCCCTCCTCCATATGGAATTTTAGTAAATAAATTTCAGTCTGGCAGTGGGCTTTACTTGTTTCTCAAGTCATGAATTTTCAAACACATAAGCAGCCATGAAGCTGTGTTCAAGGAAGTAAATTGATTTGGTGTGGGTATCATCATGTCTATAGAGATTTGCGTTAAGGTCCTTGGTACCTAATACTGTGCAAGATCATAGATTCATGTCACAATATGTAAGTGTCTTGGGTATTCTCAATGCTTTCAGCTTTTTGGAAATGTAAACATACATCTGTCATTTTTCACAGAATTGTCATCCTTGTCAAGCGGAAGTGATAAAATACCACATTGGTGTTTATCACTAGTACCAGAGAGAAATTACTAAAAAGAGGTTTTTGTTTTTTTTGTGATCTGAGCAAGACCTTGATGTCTTGTCGACCTGTGTAGGATATTTTTTTTATATAGCTCCCTAATGCTTTTATGATAGACTAATATGCTGTTAACTAACATTTTTGAATATGCACTAATGTGGTACAGTTATTAAAGGGAAAAAACAGATTAAATTCAAAATGCAATTGAATGTAGCAAATTTCAAGTTTTTGCATCTCCTGCAGTGTGTAAGCTTGTGTCTACATTTGCTGTACCCTGCACACTTAATTTAGTGATAAGTATAATCAATTAAGTTTTGATCTGCATGATTCATCCCTCTGTGCTAACCTTACCTCTCATCTGGACATATGTGCACCCGCAGCTTTTGTTTTTCTACTTTCTTTTTACAAACAATGACTTTCCAAGTTTTTTTTACATCATACTGATAAAATCAAAATAGAATCTCTAGCTTGTTGCCAAGATATTTTAAAGATATAGTCGCTTGTAAAAGGAAAGTTAATGAATGATGCATGTATCAACCAATACTGGCAATAGTTGATAATATTTCTATTTTTATGTTTAACCACTGGGCTTTTGAAGGATCTTTAAAAAGCCTACATGATCTGCTGATTTATTTTTTTAAGAGGACTATTACTTGCTAAATATCCAAGTAGTCTATTTTAGTTATTTTGTTTTGGTAATAGCTTCACATTTAGCTTAATCTGTTGTTAATTCATCCCACCTTTCCTGATAGAAACATTTGTATTTTGTTTGGTACTAACAGCTTTGAGTATGTCGGTCACGAAGGGTCCAACCACTACAGATGTTAATGGACCAGACAGTATTTTTAGTAATGATATACTCATGATGATCGTAATAGCAGCAGTATTTGCAGTACTCCTAGTCATTTGTATTTTGGTAGGCTGTAGAGGGAAAAGACAAGATCCAAGTCCAGAAGAAAGTAGGTTTTTTGTTTATATAAATTATGAATACTGAAAAGAGTTAGTCATTTACCCATTTTATAAAAAACACGATTTTCTATGTGTTTGTTTAAAAGTGACTTTTTTCTGTCAAATATTGATGTTGAAAGGTAAGTAATGATTGTTTTTAATCTTCTGTGTTTTGTAACGTGTATTTAAAAAATCAGTAAATTGACAATAGCTTTTGGTCAGGTAAATGAATAAGACTGTATGTGAGAAATGATATAGAAAATATATGTATACTGTAAAAGTGATAATATAATTCATTTCTTGTTCTATATATCTCATTTGTCTTAATCTGTTCTAAAAGAAAATATACATTTTTGCTTCCTAATATTCTCATGCCAGACGCAATATTTTTCAATTACATTTTATAGATGGCACAGATAGCCAGTTACGCATCAATGGTAACTTAGGCTCTATTGAAACAGAGCCAGGTATGCCTCAAACACCTCCCCCAAGTTATTCTGTGATAGCAAGACAAACAAGTTATGTGAGCCATATAAGCCAAACAAGTGATCAAAGTAAGTCTGAAATATAAAAAGTCTCGGTTAAGATATTGCATTCCCGCCAAGTATGAGCCATACATAGTATATTTATGGTAACTTCGCTTGGACAATTATGACCATGAAAGATTAAATTAGAGCAGTGCACTAACACTGCCATGGGCTTATGAGAACCCAAACCATTTTTCTTTGAAAGCCAGTTAAAAATATTTCACTTGAAACTGCCCAGATCGAATGACAGCATGACAATGAGCGTGTAGTCGGAAGTTTCTAATTAGAGAGTAAAAAAGCATATCGCATTTCCGGTGAACTATACGGTGAACGAAAAGCATTG